>VMDO01024713.1:0-29296 GCA_007922755.1 Pedetes capensis | reverse complement strand
TATAGTATACATATTTATTCTCTATAAACTAAAATAAACATTAATTATACTTGTATTATTTGTGAGATATTTTTCTCTTGCAGATGCAAGATATATTTCTGAGTCAAAAAAGAGAAGCATTTAATATAAACTTAAGCTGTTTTGTCTTTTTATCTAATTTTGGTAAGTGTGAAAAAAAGCTCAATTTGAGCTTTTTTTCCCGATCATGTCTTTGGAAATGAAAATGATTTTAAGTCTCTTCTTATTTCCTGCTTTCTTCCATTCTGAGTACTTATGCTTGTGAATCAGATTTGTTAATGGAAAGCTGCTTAATTTAATAGTTGCAAAATATATCTGAGAAAAGCAGTTTGGCAGTTGTGAAAAGTGAAATGAGATCTTGTCAAGTTTGGAATTAAAATGATAAAGATAGCAATCTAATCAAACTCATTTTAGGCAATATGGGAATAAGGATGGATTTCCCTAAATAACTGGCTGGTCATGCATTGCAAGTATAATGTCATTCAGGCCCAAACAGAGACAGCCTGCTGCTTCTTTACACATTTAAATGCCCTTATTCTTTTTGGATGTGTCTTAATTGTGTTTTCCTTTTCCATTAGATATAAGAATATCAAAAGAGTTTTCCTATTGTCATTATTAAATTCCATAACTAATATTTGACTTGTGCGCGTCCAAATTCATTTCTGATTGTTTATATTGCATTCTAGATGCTTAAGACTGGGATTGACTCACCACAGCTGTTCAAAATTCATTTCATTTTTTTAAATGAGTGAGAAATAAATGAATGAGTGAAAAAGACAAGTGAAAATGGATGCTAATTATGAGCTACAAGTAGGAAAGCCTTCTCAGAATAGGTAGAATGTTTACAGAGAACACAATAAAGTGAAAGAGCAGCTGTGGGGGTGCCCTGTGGAGAAGTGTGCTTAGGCAGCAGGAACAGCAACATGCGCCAGCCTCCAGTGCCCTGTTTGAGAAGCAGCAAGGAAACAAAGCAATGCAATGACAGAAGGTGATCAGGAGAGGTTTCAAGGTCCCAGGTGCTAGGTAGTCTTGTATTTTTTTTTGTAAAAAATCTTTGTATTAATCACTCTAAGTGAAATGAGAGACCATTCAAGTGTTTTGGAGGAGCAATAACTTTGTTACATTTTTTTTTTAAAGGAGCACTTTGTCATATGTATAATCCATACAGAGTGTGCAAGAGGGACTGCAGTGCTGCCAGTGTGGGCATGGAGTAGTCAAGACAGGGAGAATGACAGCTTTGGTTGGGAAGGGGCTATGAAGTGTCTTTAGATGTAGATTGAATTTGTTGATACTATGCCTTGTGAAAGAAAGAAAAGAAAAGCCGGGCGTGGTGGCACACGCCTATAATCCCAGCGGCTCAAGAGGCAAAGGCAAAGGCAGGAGGATCCAAAGTTCCAGATCAGAGGCAGTCTGCGTAATTTAGCGAGACCCTGTCTCAAAAAGTGAAAAAATGGGCTGAGGGTGCAGCTCAGTGGTCCCGTACTTGCAGAGCATGCAAGTGCGAGGCCCTGGGTTCAACCCCTAGTACAGGGGTGGGTGGGAAGCAAGCAAGCAAGAAAAGAATCAAAGATGGTAACAGGTTCAAGAGCGGAAGGAAAGGGGAATGATAGTGTCATATGCAAAATCTGGGATCCCTGAAGGAAGAACAAATTGTAATTAAAGGAGGCAGAATGGAGAATTTTGTTTTGTTGATGCTCTAAGTTTAAATACCTATATTAAGTTTGGAGAGGTTGGTGCCAGGTAGATACATGGTGAAATCTAGTGGAGACAGTGGCTGCATGACAATCAATAGTAGGTACATGTGAGATCCAAGGAAGTATTGATGCAGATAGAGAGAAGCTCAGAAACGACAAGTTTGGGATTGTGTAAATTAATGCTGTACTATTTGTTTTGTAGTTTTGACAATGAGTACTCAACTTTAATAATTTTAAATAATTCTTAAATATATATTCCAACTATCAGTATTTTTAGGTCTTATTTCTTTACTCCAAAGAATTCTCTACACTCCTAATGGGGAGATAAAGCTTTACGTACTGACCACCAATGCTTTGACAGCCAAAAGGAAAAGGCAATTAGAAATTTCTTCACTCTGTATCTTGACTTTCACTATATGCTTTAAATTATATATCCCCACCCTGACACTCCTTCAACCACTCATACACACACACATGCAACTCTCATTACTATTGTTGTTGTTAGGTACCATCGAGTTGGTGTCTGACTCATAGTGACCCTACATACAACAGTTGAAACATTATTGTCAGGGCTTCACTGCTATTCATAGGGTTTTCAATGACTAATTGTTTTTTGCAAGTGGGTTGCCAGATCCTTCTCCCAAGCCTACAGCACCTGGTATTCCCACGTGGTCTCCCATCCAAGTGTTAATCAGGCCTGACCCTGTTTAGCTTCCGAGATCTGATGGGATCGCATGCCACAGTGGTACACTTGCTGGCTCACTACTATTACTGTCCAAATTCTGGTCCTCTGTCTGGGGTCATTTATATATACACACATGTATACATATATACATATATGTGGGCATATCTATCTATCTATCTATCTATCTATCTATCTATCTATCCACACACATATAAATGTGTATTACTAGATGTAGAAGAGTTTCTGGATCATACAAAATTGTCATATTCATACTTTAGCAAGTAATGATAAGTTATTTTCCAAAGTGGTTAGACAAATTATACTTCAACTGGCACTATACTAGCTATCCGATCAAACTGCATCTTCATTAATGCTTAGTAACAACAGAGTATCTATGTACTTATATGTACACACACACACACACACACACACACACACACACACACACACACACCCCTTTTGCCAGTTGGAAAGATATGAGAGATTGAAATTTTTATAGTTTTAATTTGCATGTCTGAATTCTAATAGGGATGTGAATATTTTCATGTTTACTGACTTTTGTTTTCCTTATTCTATTCAATAATTATTATAATGCTTTTTTGGTTGTTTTTTACTGGCCTGCAGCCGTACCACTGTGGTGTCTGATCCTATCAGATCTTGGAAGCTAAGTATGGTTGAGCCTGGTTAGTACTTGGATGGGAGACCACCTGGGAACACCAGGGGCTGTAGGCTTGGGAGAAGAACCTGGTAACCTACTCCCCAAAAGAATCAGACTTTTAAAACCCTATGAATAGCAGAGAAGCACTAATACTAGTGTTTAACCTGTTGTATGTAGGGTCACTATGAGTCGGACACAGAGTTGACAGCACCTAACAACAACAAATTATTTACCGACTCATAGTTATTTATACATAGGCGTAGTACTAGTCTTTTATTAGTTATATTTATTGTAGTATCTTTTCTTAGTTTGTAGTTTGTTTCTGCTGATAAAATGGTATCTTTTGAGGAGCAGATATTCTCAAATTTAATTTCATTTACTTTACCAATTTCTCTTTCCTAGCAATTAATGCCTTTTGGTCATATTTAAGAAATCCCTTTATACCTTAAGGTCATTGATGCTAGTTTACATTTTCTTTAAAATTTTCATAGGATTGGCTTATATGCATAAAATCTTAATCCATCCAAAATTTATGTTTTTGTGTATAATGCAAGTCAAGTTTCTACATGTATGGAATTGGGTTATCTATACTATTTCTTCAGCATATTTGTCTCTTTCTGTACCAATATCACACTGTTACTTATATATTTATGTAAGATCTTGTAAATCAAATCCTCCACCTAAGGTTTCTTCAATGCCGGAATGACTGTTCTTGAAAGTTTTTTTTTCTTTTTTAAAGTTTTTTTAATCTTTTCACTTATTCACATATAGAAATACATGGAAATCCTGTGTAAAACTGAATACAAGGAAAATACATTAATGTAGCCAACATTGAAATCAAGAAATAGAATACTTCTTGCATCCCAGAATCACTTGTCCTCACCTCCACTATATATAACCACTTCCCTGGCTTCTTGTTTATTTTTGACTGTTTTTGAACTTTATTTCCATTTATTTTCATCTTAACTGTTGTTCAGATTTTATTAGGAACAATTTTCTTACATTTTATTTATGAATTTACTAATTTGCATTATAATTTCTTATTTAACCCATGGGTTATTTAGTCTCATGACATGGTTTTAAAATGTATATTTCTAAATACTTTGTGAATTTTAAATCACTTTTTAAATGAATTTTTAAATTCTTTCGTGGTATTTTAAATGTCTTAATCATGATTAGTTTTCATTTGTTCCATGAGTGCATGAAAAGAACATGTATGATTGTCTTAATTTGTATTTATTTGCTCTGTTTCATTTATCATAATTCTTTCTTTTTAAATACTTTCTTGATTTTTAAAATTTTCATAGTGTTTACCTCAATCCATTTGTTTAACTTCAATCTATGTTTTACTTTTAATAATTTTGAAGTTATAGACTCTCTAAATACTTTTTAGATTATAATAGATCCAAGCTTTTTACTCTAGTTTTGATGCCCTTGTGGTCAGTTGAATCCCAGTCTCTATGAGAGATCTGGGGCTGGGTTTTAGCTCAGTTGGTAGAGCACCACTCTGCAGTCTCAGAGGCCACCAAGTCTGATTCCCAGAGCTGCAAAAATGGGAGAAGAATGTGGCAATCCACTCCTGAGGCAATCCTGAAACAATCAGCCATTGAAAACCCTGTGAGGGTCATTATGTGTCGTACACAACTCAACTGCACCTAACAACAACAATATGCCAGATTTAGAGGTCAGTTGTTACAATACTGCTCTTTGTGCTCTGAGGCCCTGAGTTCAATCCCCAGGACTGCAACAATGGGAGAAGAACCTGGAGCTCACTTCCAAAACAATCAGCCATTGAAAACCTTATGAATAGCAAAGAACCTCTGACATAGTGATGGGAATGGCACAGTGTCAGGGAATGTTTCATTCTGTTGTACATAGGGTCACTGTGAGTCGGGCCTAACTCAATAGCACCTAACCTAACTGAGTAATCTCAGCTTGCTTGTTCTCTTCTCTTTTTGTAGTCCTGTATCTATCTCATCTCTCTTTAACTATTTTCTTATCTGTGTTTTGAAAAGGCAAGAAATTTACACATCATTTGTATATTTTTAACTGAGTGTGTTTTTATTAAATATTTATTCTTCCATGTTGTTGATAACGGGAAAATTTCTGAAAAATAATTTTATAGCATTCAAAAAATTGAGGGCATAATATATGAATTAAGTCATTCTGAGCTGCTCAGTTAACTAGCTCTATTTTTTTTTCTGTCACCTTAATGGTTTGCAGATAATGTTCCATGACTTCATTTGTTTAGCCCTTATAGAATTAATATGAGGTACTGAGATTCTTGAGTTTATCATTCCTGAGATTTCACCCATATTTCAAGGCAATGTGATGTAGTGGTAAAAGGAAAAGAGTACAGGTTCTATTTTCTGATATTCGTAGGTTTAAATCATAGGTCCTGCACTTACTAATTGTGTGAACTTCTGCATAGCACTTAACTTCTTTTGACCTCAGTTTCTGCTTTAGAAAATGGTATCTTACTATTCAAATAAAATGTTATAGGGAAAATTAATCTTAATCTTAATTAATAATGTATGCCTGCCAATGTCTTCTTTCAGTCCCTTCAGATCCATTTTCTACCCTACTTTACTTTCTTGCCTACCTTGGAGGCGATGCCATATGGATCCACCCAATAGAACCTACAGAAAACATAGCATGGTAAGTAAATAACCTAGCAGAGTGACTGACATATGTGAGGTAGTTTGTAAATATTTCTTGTATAAATTAAGAGTATGCTTTCAATTACTTAGCAATTATTATTGTAATTATATAGAGGCATAAAATTAAGATCCAGTAATGATAATAACTCCTAATGATGGTGTTGCACCATGTTTTAAGCCCACAATAACCATTTACTATGTGTTAAAGCAGGCACCTGCAAACTATGGCCTATAATCAATATCTGGTCTGTTGCTTATTTCTGTAAGCAAAGCATTATCAGAACACAACCAAGCTGATTTTTTAATCATGTTGTTGCTACCTTTCTGCTACATTGGAATCACTGAGTAGCTGAGGCCAAGTCTACACAGTTCACCCAGTAGAATATATTTTCAATGTGGCTTTTTCCAGAAAAAGAGAAAAGTTTATTTGTAACATTTAGTTCTCACAATGACTTAATAAAATAGATACATTTTTAAAATCTCTGTCCCAGGTATGAAGAATTGAGGCTTAGAAATGTAAACTAATTTATGTAAGCTACTAAAGAACATATTCAATGACATTTAAAGATAATTAATTATATATTTCTACAAGCTATTTAGATGTTTTTGAATAAATTGTTCATTCTTTATGTACTAAATACTTGTTTTTCTTGTTGTTGTTGTTAGGTGCCATTGTATAGGGTCTGACTCATAGTGATCCTGTGTACCATAGAAGGAAACACTCCCCCAACACTGTACCATGCCTGACACTATCAGTGCTTTTCTTGCTATTCATAGGGTTTTTGTTGGCTGATTGTTTCAATATTGCTTCAAGAGAGGATTGCCATGTCCTTTTCTCATTGTTATGGTGCTGGGGATCAAACCTAGGGCCTCAGGGAGCACAGAGCAACACTATACCACCTGAGCTAAACTCTAACCCCTAAATGTTATTGTTAGGTGATGTTGAGTCTGACTCATAGTGGCCCTCACAGGGATTTCAATGACTGATTGTTTGGGGATTGTTTAGGGAGTAGATTGCCACATCCTTCTTCCATTATATGTGGTGCTGGGGATCGAATTTGGGTTCTCAGAGAGTGCAGTGCAGCACTTTCCCAACTGAGCTAAATACCAGATCGTCCACCAAATACTAGAAAGAAAAAAAAAGAGAAAGATTTCATAATGTAGATACTATAGATGCATTTAAAAAGAGCAAGATAGTTCTAAATTCTCATTCTCCTTTTCTTCCACCCCTGGTCCTGGGAAGGTATTTCTTATTGTAAGGGAATCTTCCTCAGCAAAGATGTAATAGGATGTAGTGACCATAATTTGGTTCCTTTAGAGTCTTTATTTTGGGCCATTAAATTAGCTCTTATAGGACATATTTTAGAGTCTCTGTCAAGTTTCCAGCATCATCTGAAGGGGTGTAGTATGTACTCCAGACATCCCAGCTCTAACTACAAAACATCCACTTTTACACAGCCTCTGTGCAGTACTCACCTGTCAGACACCAGCACTTGCCAGTTGTCTCTCTCCTTCACATGGTGGTTTCAGATACGTGGGGGATTGTTTCTTAGTTTATTCTTTCCTTATGCCTCAATCAACAACAACAACAAAATCAAGCCTCTGTTTATTATTTTTGTGGGGGGGTGATGAATTTGATAACGTTAGAAATCAAAACTCTTCTGGTTAGGTCATACCTGTGAATGCAATCTTAAAAGAAAATATACTCTCTGTCTTTGAAACCTACACATAATCAGCTTGAATTTGTTTAATTTCCAAAGGAGGAAATAGTATTGATTATTTTATGAGTCACAATACTGAAGGTCGGTCATTTTTTCTTGGGCTGTCTCTTTGGCTAATCAGAGACCATGACATAATCTCCTCTTCATGGAGACCAAGAAACCAGAGATTTAGCTCACACTGGAGTGATTCTTATGTCCTTGCTATTTAACAGTATACTTTGTCTTCATCTCTAAAAAAATGTATCATTATTTATCATTACTAATAATCATATAAAGCAAAGTACATAATGAAGTATATCTTAAGATGTTATTTACAGGATCACAGTAATTATTATAACCACTATCAGCAATTATATTTGCTACTACAGTAATAATAATGGTAGCAATTGGTAAGTGTCACTACTACAACCAATGATTTTGAATATGCTCCTAGCTAGATAGTCACTATGATAACCCATCTAATTCATGAAGACTAGCCTTTCCTGCACTTTAGTTGTCTATCCTCCTGAATAAGTATCTGTTAAAGTGCGAACAAGCCTTAAGCTTCTTTGGTCTGTATACATAACATTTCTTTTTCACTGCATATTAGAAGACAACAGGGACACTCCCACTGCTTAAATAATTAAATCAGATGTCACAGTCTCTGTGAAAACATTCTTAGCTCTCCCAGATCTAGTAAATCTTCTTCTGTGATCATATTGAATTTTAAAACTGTCTTAAAATTATTACACTGTATTATAATTACTGAAAACTATAGTGAGTACTCAATGAGTTCTGATAATACTTAATCTACATATGTTTTTAGTACTTGTTATCTTACCTAATAGATACTTGGTGTTCAATAAATATTTCTTGAATAAATGGATGAATGCTTTAGTGAAATAGATGGGAATAGAAGTGGGATTAAAGTTGATCAATGAATATGGACTAATATACTGGAGCAATAACTAGAATTTTTCTGGCTGTGCCAAGGAGATAAAACATAATGTATGATTCAGATTTTGTTAATTTAACATTTTAAGAAACTTAAATAAAATATACATAATTATGCTGTTATTGTTGTTGGGTGCTTTCAAGTTGGGTCTACCTTATAGCGACTCTATGTACAACAGAGCAAAATATCCCCCAACATTGTCCCGTCCTGGACACTATTATCAGTGCATTTCTGCCATTCATAGGGTTTTCAATGACTGATTGTTTTAAGAGTGGACTGCCAGGTCCTTCTTTCAAGCCTACAGCACCCAGTATACCCAGGCAGACTCCTATCCATGGACTAACATGTCCGATCCTGGTTAGCTTCTGATGCCAGTGTGGTATAACTGAAGGCCAAATCATACTGTTACATAGCTATACATAGCTATAAAATATTTAGGTTTTAGGTTTGCTTCTCAGAAATAGCACATATATTAAAGTTTAAAAATTCCCCCAAACTAGGGCATGCATTGTATTGTCTTCTATTTGGAGCTAATTGAATTTAATTTGGCTGCTATTCTTAATTTTCAGGACATGAAAGGAAATATTAACAATGAGCATGTAGGATTTTCTGGAAAAAATATTTAGGAAACTAAGTGTGATTATAAAAAAAAGAAGTGAGAACATGAGGGAATACATAAACATTTTATCTGTCAATTCCATTCAATGTGCACTAAAAACACTTCCATCTGCTTGCAGCTGTAAAAGTCCCCTGGATGCTAGTAAAATAGATATTATTATCCAGTAATCTGGTATCACTGGTTGAGCTAATTAGTAATATCTCATTTATATTCAAAGCATGTTACAGTATATACTCTGCCATTGACTGATATAATAAGCAGGCAAATTTTAAAGTATTTGATATTGAAAATATGAGTGAATTAAGCAAAAACTTAGTTTTTAAGAAAAGCAATATATGCACCTAGCAACATTGTACTGCTCTCTCCATCGTTGGAAAGATTAGAATAAAGTTTTAGCATTGGCCAGGATGACCTTAATATTCCCTTCAGCTTGACTGAAACTTATATAGGTTTCTTCCTGCTTATAGGCCCCTGACCTCCCTTGTGTTACAGTATTTACTTTAGAAAACTTGCAACTTTAAGTTATTTTTCTGCCCTTTTGGGATATAAATCTACAACCCAGGATTTTACCCAGGGCCTGGGAGCCATCCCCTTTAAATATAATCATGAAGAAGGACGAGGCTTCTGTCCTTCAGTCTCTACGGGAGGATAGAAACATAACTAATTTCTGTAAGTGCAAGTGAGCAAACATTTATGGTCTAATGACATTGACCAAATTTCCCCACAGTGTCCTTTAGAACTTTTCTACTATTTCACTGAAGTGATTAAATACTCTTCCACCCTTTGTTTCAATAAAGTTGAGTTTAATTTCTCCCCTATTGCAATAATTTTTTTTTTTGGTGGTACTGGGGGTTGAACCCAGGGCCTTGTGCCTGCATGCTTTGCAAGTGTTGGACCACTGGGCTGCACCCCCAGCCCATTTTTTTGACTCTTTTTTTTTGAGACAGGGTCTTGCTAAGTTACATAGACTGCCTCTGGTCTTGAACTTGCGATCCTCCTGCCTCCGCCTCCCAAGCCGCTGGGATAACAGGCATGCACCACGGTACCCGGCCTATTGCAATAATCTTGTATCATATTGTAATATCCATTGACAAACTCTTCCTGGTGATTTTTAAAGTGTCTGTTACTATTTATCTTCAATAACATAGAACTTAAATATGTTTTAGAAATAACAAGTTTATTTAATTTACCAACCAACCTAATGATGATAAACATTAAAAAAATGAGTTGTTAAAATCATGATTGTTACAGACTAGCCCAGTCTTTACCTTCTCTTTATTTTCTTAGAGTGGGGTGGTTAATTTATATGACAACTTGGATTGCTCAGATTGGTCAAACTTTATTCTGGGTGGGTCTATGAGGATGTTTCTGAATCAGATTAACATTTGTATTGATAGACAAAGTAAAGCATATTTCTCTCCCTAATATGGATGGGACTGCTTCAATCAGTTGCAGACACAAAGAGAACAAAAAAGGCTGAATAAGAGGGAGCTCTTCCTTTCTGAGCATTTGGGCTCACATTCGTCTTCCTGCCTTTAGGCTCAAAGTGAAATATTAGTTGTTTTGGAGTCTTGATTCTACTTGCTCTCAGGTTGAAATTTATACCATCAACCAACCATCCTGGTTCTGAGGCCCTCAGATCCAAATTGGTACTATACCATTGACTGGCCAGGATCTCCAGCTTATTCACTACAGATCTTAAGAGTTTGAATAAATATTAATCTTTTTGCAAGTTCCTGTCAGAGGACAGATATGAGTGAGGTAACTAGACGGCTGTCTTCCCACACTCTAGAGAATGGTTGAGTGAACTGTTGTAATGATTTCAGTATAATATTAAAAGCAGGTAAATATCTAGCTTTGTGTATTGATCTATATTGGATAATTTTTCCTTTATATTATTTTTTTCCTTATGGTACAGTATGACCTCATTTTGTAGGAGTCCATGATACAATGGTCACTAGGGGGTTCAATGAGCCTGGATTGTGGAGGCCACTTTTGAGTCTCATTTCCAACATTTATTTAGTGAAATTTTGCTGTTACTTTCCTTCATAAAATTTCTCTATTATGCTACGTGTCTTTTTGTAAAGAACTTCAGAGTTATAGTATATTGTGATGGTGGTATTGCGTTGATATTTTCAGATATAAGAAAATTTAATTCATTAATTTGCATATTAAAATAGCATATTAATAGCAAGCTTCTAATGGTGAAGAATTATATGGTTCAATTAGCCTGGACTCGAGGAAGGATGATTAAGATGGACCCTTAGTTCATAGAAGGCCAGAGGCCTAAGATCCAATTCCACAAAAGAGTAGGACATTGCACAATGTCTGCCTGCACCCTGTATTCCAACTTGACTTTCATAAAACCAACATATATCCATTTGTTATCCAATACTTACAATATCAAAAGAAATATGTAGCCAGAGTCCAGAACACCATTAAAATATTACAAAATTCCTAGAAATTTTATAGAAGATACTTTACAGTTAATTTTAGATGTTCTTTGATCTCAAAATGTAATTAAAATGAGAATTAGAATAATAGAATTTAACATTTTTCATTTCACGGAAATACTATATCTTTCTGTCAAAGTAATGTGATAAACTGTATAATTTCTAGTTTAATGATTGACTGTAACAGTTTCAGAGAGTTAAAGTCATCTCAGACAAATATAATTTCTTTGTATAATTTCCTCAGTTTTAAATGTTTTAAATTAAAACTATGTTGCCTTCAGAGGATTTTTTAATTGAATCACACATATGTTTACCAAGATATATGGTTAGTCAACTGATTTAAAATTGATTATCCGTAGTTGAAAGGAAGAAGTAGAATGCTTCATAGTTTTTTGCTGTTCCTTGTAGGCATTCATTTCTCATTTTTTGTAAGATCATGTCCCTTTTCAGTAGAGAACAGAGAATTCATGCATCTATGATACAGACTATCTAGGAGATGGAGCTTCAATGATTGGGTTCTTTTGGCCCTAGAGATAAAGATAATTGTGTCATTCTAAATCCTGGTGAATGAGGGAAAGCTAGCAGTAAATAGTCATGCAATTGGTACACTCCTGTGAGTCGCCACTCAATTTTCTTCTTTAACACTGATAATAGGTAGAAATTGGAGACTGAGAATTCTATTAATTTTCCTGTTCAATTTTGGTAAAAGTTTTAGAATAAATGATCATGATGATACAAAAAGTTAATGAATGCTGTTAATAGACTTGTTTGACTCTGGCCCAAATGGTTGTAAAATTCTCCATGACTCACATTTTATACTGAAAACTAAATGAAAGAGGGGATTAATTTAAATAGTTGTACTCATTGTGCTGCTGGCTTCCTAAATATCTCGTGCATTAAGTTCAGCTCTAATATAGTAAGTTGGATTTACCCATTCCCTCCTTTTGTCCCAATTTGATTTTTCCCTGTTAAAAATATAAAATATTTAATGCTCAAAAGAATCTTGTTATTTCTATCACCTTTAAAAAAAACAACAAAGTTGAACTATCATTCTATTTTAAACTAGGCAATTTTTGAAACATAAGACGTATAGGCAATAATAAAGACCTAAGACATTACCTGAGTATTGGCTGTTTGAAAGTGCTGATACCTTAGGTTAAGTGAAAAGGTACTAATCCCTCAATAATACACAGAATTTCAGGTAATTCTTGCATTTCTGGGATAAAATCAAAAGCAAATAATATGGTACAGAGAGATTTCATTCCTTTTCTTGAATTGCCTAAAACAAAGTAGATTTTTTTACTATTAAGGAAAAATGAACTTCTCATTCTAGCATGTTCTTTTTCAAATCTTCTCTATTCTTTTTCATAATGGTTTTTATCTTTTTAAATTCAGTTCAAATATTTTTGTGCTTCTACTAAAAGAAAAGTACTGTACTAAGCACCGTGGGGAATGGACTTTTACACAGGGTATGTGAACATCTCATACCTCAATAATATCCTAGAATTGTCTGTAGGGACAGATATTTTTAAGTATGCAAATGAAGGTATGTATGCATGTATGGGTTAAAGTAATATTTAATATATTTAATGACCATATTGGTACTAGCACTGACCAATCACAAATGACCATGACCTTAGTGCTGAAGAAGATTCTAGAAACTCTTGCTTTAACAGGCATGATGCCTACTGCTACTGGATCCTCAATCATAGGAAGTTCTTTTGCCACTAGATTTTGAGACACTTGAGTAAACTGAGCAGCATATATTTAGTATATTGAGTAGATAGTTTACAATTTTTAAAAAGCTGTAGCAAAATAACAATGCATATCAGCTACTTTTTATAATACTGTTTTTGAATTACGTTTCAGTGATTAATTTGTGTACTGGTCCTGTACAAATACCACATGCTTTCTAAATAAAATTATTTTATAAAAGGGGGGGAGGGGGGAAAGCATAGGGGAGGGTAAGGGGTATCCTATATGAATAATGTTTATCAAATTGCATATATGAAAATTGTCACAATGAAAAGCATGTCAAAATGAATCACATTATGATGTACATTAAAAATTTCTAATAAGAAATTATTTTTGACTAATACAAAAGGACAGAAGATGCACATATTGATTAGGTATTATGTGATGTTTTGATACATGTATACATTGTATGGGGCTGGGATTTAGCTCAGCTGGTAGAGCACTGCTCTGCAGTCTCTGAAGTCCTGAGTTTGATTCCCAGCACCACAAAAGTGGGAGAAGGATGTGGCAATCCACTCCCAAGGCAATCCCTAAACAGCCATTGAAAATCCTGTAAGGGTGGCTATGAGTCAGACACATGTGTCAGCACCTAACAACAACAACAACAACAACATACATAGTATAATTTTTAAATCAGGTTAAATCAATCTCAAATGTTTATCATTTCTTTGTTGAAAACTTTCAAAATCCTGTCTTCTAGCTTTTGAAATATACATTACACTACTGTTATTTATAATTACTCTACTATATATAAGCATACTAGAATAACTTGCTCCTATCTAAACTGTAACTAGTTACGCACTGATCAATGTCTCTCCAATCCCTCCTGTATTGCTACTCATCTCAGCCTCTAATAACTACTATTCTACTCTAAACCTCTAACTGTTCATAATTTTTGGATCCCACATATATTAGTCAGCTGTCATCAATATAGCAGAAAAAATAACCCAAATAAACTTACTGGGGAAGAGGTTTATTGAGAGCTCATAGTTAGAGAATTAGTCCATAAGTGGGCAGGACAGACATGGAAGAGCAGCACCAGAGCTTGTGGACAACAACTCCACAGCATGGTGGGCCAGGAGAAGAGAGCAAGCTGGGCCACAGGCCTGCAGTAAAGACCTCAAAGGGCCACCCCCAGTGACATCACTTCTGGAAAGCTAAGACCTGCCTCCCAAGTTCCATGACCTCCACACTGTCACCAGCTGGAGGCCAAATGTTAAACCACTTGACATTTGTTTGGTTTAGGTGCCCTAGAGTTCAGATGCAACTCATAGAGACCCTATGTCCAACAGAACAAAACACTACCCAGCACTGTGGCACACACACTATGTTTGAGCCCATTGTTGCAGACACTCTGTTTCTTCTCATTTTGAATTGTGCCAGTACATCAGCAGCTGGAAGTCCTAGGGCTTTTACTCCATGCTTGTCATTAAAGTGGACTCTATTTTGAGGAGGCAACACTTCCTCAGTGGTTTCTTGAATACCTGTCAGCATAGGGGGCTCATTTTCTAGTACTATATTTGACAGTGCTTCTTTGCTACTTATAGGGTTTTCAATGGATAATTGTTTAGAGTGTAGACTGCTGGGTCCTTCTCCCTAGTCTGTCATACTCTAGAAGCTCAGGTGAAACCTATCTACCATAGGTGGCCTTGCTGGTATCTGAAATACCAGTGACATAGCTTTCAGCATCACAGTAACACGAAAGCCCCAACAGTATGACAAGCTGACAGACACCTGAGGGACCTTTAGGAGACATTTTATATTCAAACCATGACACCACATATGAGTGAGATCATGTGATATTTGTCTTTCTGTGCTTGGTTCATTTCATAAACACACTAATCTCTAGTTCTATCTATGTTGTTTCAAATGATGAGAGTTCATTCTTTTTATGGCTGAATAGTATTCCACTGTGTATAAATATAATATTTTCTTTACACATTCATTGATTGATGGACACTTAGGTTGCTTCCATTTCTTGGCCATTGTGAATGTACTGCAATGAACATGGGGATATAAATTAAATATACTGATCTGATTTCCTTTGTATATACACCCAGTAGTAGAATTATTGGATCATAAGGTAGTTCCATTTTTTTGACTTTTTGCAGAATCTCCATAATGTTTTCCATAAAGGCTGGACTAATTTTCAATGTGCATGAGTTTTTCTCAACATCCTTGCTAGCACTTGTAATCTTTTGTCTTTTTGATAATAGACAATCTTACTGGGTGAAAATGATAACTCATTGTGGTTTTGATTTGCATTTCTCCAGTGATAAGTAATGTTGAACTTTTTTCATATTTCTGTCACCTACTTTTGTGTCTTCTTTAGGGAAATATCAATTTAGGTCTATTGCATATATTACATTGATTGTACCTTTTCTTCTATTGCATTTTTGGAATTCCTTATATATTCTGGATATTAACATTTTGTCAGATATATAGTTTGCAAATATTTTCTCCCATTGTATAGGTGGTCTTTTCATTTTTGGTGGTTTTACTGTTCTATAGATGCTTTTTGCTTTGGTATAATCCCATTTGTCTATTTTTACTTTTGTTTCCTGTGCCTTTGGAGTATTGTCCAAAAAATCCTTGTCCATACCAATGTCTTGAAGCATTTCTCCTATGTTTATTTCTAGTAATTTCACAATTATGTGTCTTATATTTAAGTCTTAGAGACCAATTTTGAGTTAAGTTTTATAACTAGTGAGAGATAGGGTTCTAGTTGCATTCTTTGGCCTTTGGTATTCAATTTTCCCAGTACTATTTATTGAAAAGATTGTCCTTGTGCAATGCGTATTCTTGGCACCTTTGTCAAAAATCAGTTGGCTGTAGACATGTGGGTTTACATCTAGGCTATCTATTCTGATTCATTGTTCTGTGTGTCTGTTTCTAGGCCAGTACCATGCCATTTTGATTATTACAGCTTTTTAGACTACTTTTAAGTCAGGTAGTTTGATGCCTTCTGCTTTATTTTTCTTCTCAAGATAGTCTTAAATTTTTGGTGGTTGTTTTGTTTTTTGTTATTAATATTTTATTTATTCATTAGTGGGGTAGAGAATAATATGTCAGTTGATATATTCATTATTCAGCTATCAAATAAGTATTCTTAATACTGCCATCTCCTTTAACAGAACAAAATAAGCTAGAAACGAGAAAAAAAAGTAAAAATTTTAATTAACATATAACAGTATATAAAACCATGGCTTATACCCTGACATTTTTTCCCTGTTTTTATATTTTCATAGAGTTGCATCCTGTATTTTGTGTTTTTTCTCTCCCTATCCCTCCCCCCCTCCCCATCAACCACTCCTCCCCAATAGCTCCCTCCTCCCTCAAATTGGGTCAACTTATATTTTCCTTTCCTGTATAAGTATGGTTGTATATTAATCTATGTATGCATATATGTATATACATATAATATTTATTTTTTCCTTCAAGATAGATTAAACTCACATATATGAGCAAGAACATGTGATATTTCTCTTTTTGAGCTGGGTCATTAAAGGCCCAAATTCCAACAGGTTCACAGCTGAATTCTATCAAATCTTTAAAGAAGAGTTAATATTGATCTTCCTCAAATTATTTCATTAAATAGAAAGGGATTATATACTTCCAAATTCATTCTCCGAAGCCAGTATCACTCTGATACCAAAACTGTATAGGGACACTACAAAAAAAAATAGAACTATAGGACAATTTCCCTGATGAATATTAATCCAAAAATTCTCAATAAAATTATTACAACCTAAGTACAGCATTGGGGCTGGGATTTAGCTCAGTTGGTAGAGTGCTGCACTGCAGTCTCTGAGGTCCCAAGTTCAGTTCCCAGCACCACAAAAATGGGAGAAGGACCTGGCAATCCACTCCCAAGGCAATCCCGAAACAGTCAGCCATTGAAAACCCTATGAGGGTCGCTATGAGTCGGATACCGACTCTACGGCACCTAACAACAACAACAAATACAGCAACACATAAAAAGGATCATACATCATGATCAGGCTGACTTCATTCCACAGATGAAAGGTTGGTTCAACATACATAAATCAATTAAGATAATTCAACATATCAAGAGACTTTCAGACAGAAATCATATGATCATCTTAATGCAGAAAAAGCTCTCAACAAAGTTCAACATCCCTTCATGATAAATATCCTGAAGAAACTAGGAATAGAAGGAAAATATCTCAAAATGGAGTAGAGGCTATTTATGACAAACCTACAGGCAACATCATATTAAATGGGGAAAAATTGAAAGCATTTCCTCCAAGATCAGGAATAAGACAAGGATGTCTACTCTCTCCTCTCTTATTAAACATTGTGATTGAAGTCTTAGCTAGAGCAATCAGGCAAGAGAAATAAATAAAAAGAATACAAATAGGGAAAGAAATCAAATTATCCCTATTTTCAGATGATATGATCCTATATATTAAAGTCTCTAAAAATTCCAGTAGAAAACTCTTGGAGCTGATTCACTCCCTCAGTAAAGTATCAATATACAAAATTAACACTAAAAAATCAGTAGCATTCCTTAAACTAATAGTGAACAGGAATAGAAAGAAATCAAAAGAACAATCCCATTCACAATAACCCATCAAAGGATTAGATATTTAGGAATAAATTTAACCAAAGACCCTAAAGTCCTCTATACCAAAACTCCAAAACAGTAAAGAAAGAAATCACAGAAGATAGTAGAAAATGGAAGTACCTCACTTTCTTATGGATTAGGAAAATTAATATTGTGAAAATGGCTGTACTAAAAAGAGCAATCTCCAGATTCAATGTAATCCCCATCAAAATTCCAATGACATATTTCACAGAAATAGAATAAAACAATATTAAAATTCATATGGAAGCACAAAAGTTTGTGTATAGCCAAAACAATGTTAAGCAGCAAAAATAGTGCAGAAGATAACAAAATACGTGACTTCAAACTTTACATCAGGGCTGTACTGGCAGAAACAATTTGGTACTAGTACAAAAACAGGTATGCATATCAATAGAACAGAAGACCAAGATATACACCCACACAACTTCAGCCACCTGATCATAAACTTTTTAAGTCATGGTATTAGTCCAGTTGAATGTTTCATATCCCAGAGAGCCATCATATAGAGCATAACTTTTTTGTGACTGGCTGGTAAATGTAATAATCTAGGGCAAAAAAAGACAATATCTCTCAAAACTTGCTACCATTGTCAGGATTAATTGTGGAAGATTAATTACATCTAGGTAATTTGGTTTAAAAGTACATCATGAAACTTCCATTCTGTTCTTAGGTAATTGCTGATTTCAAACCAGGTTTATGATTTACCTTATATAGGCTTCCTGTTTGAGCCTTTATATTGAGGTGTAGATGTTTCTCATGAGGTAATTCGGAGAACTGAGATGTAGCTCTGCTTCTCATTAGCCACAAAGCCCTCATTGTTATTTCCTCATTATTTTCTTTCTTTTTCTTTTTTAAAAATTCTTTCTTTTTCTTATCTTTTTAAATTAGTTAATTAATTTTTGCAGGACTTGGGGGTTGAACCCAGGATCTTGCATATCATTTTTAAGTTTTCTACCACCCAAGTGCATCCCCAGTCCATATTTTATTTTGAGTCAAGGTCTTGCTAAACTATGCAGGCTGCCTCTGGCCTCAAACTTGAGATCCTCCTGCCTCTGCCTCGAGAGTTGCTGAGATTACAGCTGTGTGCCAACATGCACGTTTTCCTCACTTATTTTAACAGAGATTATTTATGTGTTCTTTATAAAGTAGACTCTTATGTATTATTTGAGTAATTGTTATCATAGGCAGAATAATATCCCCACCCTTGCTCAAAGATGTTCATATCTTAATCCCCAGAAACTGAATGTTATGTTAATTGGAAAAGGAAAATTAAGGTTGCTATTGGAATTAAGGTTGATAATCAGCTGAGATGAAGAATTTCAGATGGGGAATAGGTACTTACTGGGTTATCCAGGTGGGCCCAATATGATCACAAGGGTTTTGATAAATGTAAGAGGAAATAGCAAGCTTCAAATGCGGATAGTATACTGGTTTATCCAGGTGGTTTCAATATGATCACAAGGGTCTTCATAAAGGAGAGAGGAAAGTAGGGGAGTTGTGTCAGAGTGAGAGGAGAGTGTCAAGGGTCAGGAAATCCAGGCAGCTAATGGGAGCTAGAAAAGTTAAGGAAACAGATTTTCTTCTAGAGCCTCCAGGAGGAATTGGTGTAAGGTCTGCAAGCAACTGGGTGTTACTCTGGGGTGATCAGCTTCAGATTTCTGACCTCCAAAATCATAAGTTAATGCATTTATACTGTCTTATTTTATTGTTTGTGATTATTTGTTATACCACTAATAGGAAGTAATACAATCATCATTATAAAACCTGTATTGTAGAAATCATTGTCCATGTTTTATAGATGTGGAGATAAGGCTCACAGTTTTGACATACTTAAGGAAATTCAACCATTAAATGCTGATTAGGAAATCAATTTAGGTGTTCTCACTAAACATTCAATGTCTTTCTTTATTATAAAATGACAGTTGGATGGCATACTCCCTAAAGTCCTAATTCTAACATTCAATGATTTAGTGTCAAATACAATCACAGATTCAAGTGTGAGAATTCATTGGCTGTGTATCACCTCAGTTCTCAGAAGTATTTCTAAAGGGAAAGGTTTTGGCATCTTTTTGCTGCCTTGCAAAATAGATGTTTTCCTTCTAATGTAAAACTTGTAGCTTTTTCTCCGAGTTCTGAAGTTTAGCTGCTTAGGCTCTTTCTTTGACATATACCACTGAAGTAGTTTTTTCCAGTACCTATTAAGGATTTTTGGGTTGGGATTTAGCTCAGTTGGTAGAACACTATGCTGCAGTCTCTGAGGTCCTGAGTTCAATTCCCAGAACTGCAAAAATGGAAGAAGGGCCTGGCAATCCACTCCCAAGGCAATCCCAAAACAGTCAGCCATTGAAAACTCTATGATGGTCGCTATGAGTCGGATACCAACTCGATGGCACCTAATGACAACAACAATTAAGGATTTACTGACAGTTGACCAAACTGACTTTCTGCTGACAGAAACTGATTTTTGCCTGACCTGTTTTTTAAAAGAAACTTGTCGTTTTGGTAACTCCAGTCATTTTGACTAAGCAGGGTTAAATTGAGTGTCTGTTTTGAAGCATAATGTATTTCAATTTCTTTGCTATATGTTAACTTGTATATTTATACAATATAAGCATATGTATTGTCAAAATATTTTCATTTCTCAAGATCATTTATAAGAAGCGGAATTTTATTTTCAAAATATAATTGAATAGGATTTCAAGCAAAGTGTGCAGTATAATAAACCATAATTCCACTGACCAGACCTCTGGTGACCTTTCGAAAAGTAGGAATAATCTGTGCATGATTAGAAAATGTGGTTAGAAAATGTCCAGAATGAGAATGTTAAATGAGAGAAAAGATTTTTTTTTGGTGATGGTTTGGTTTATGTGCATATCTGATCTGTCTATAAAAGAAATCTTCTATTGTGACCTTCAGTATTATTTTGGGTTCACTTTGCTGAAACTCAGATGGTAGATTAAAAATTTTCATTAACTACAATTTAACCCCAAATTTTTTAATAAAGCAACAAATGAACTTGGGAGTGGTTGAACTCAAGAAAAATGGAAACGCAATGTACAATTTTTTATTCAGAAAATATACTACAAAGATTAATTTTCAGTACTGGTAAATATGGATTAAATTCTGTGTCAAGCATAGTTAAGGGGCTTAGTTTATTTTCTCCCTTTTAATCCATTTTCAAAATTCTTCTTTTTTCACTGATCTCTATGTCCACTGCATTTGGCTCTAAAATAATCACTTCCATGTGTCCTCTCTCTTATTTTTAATTGCAAAGAATTATTGGCGTCTTAATAAAAAATTGTATAGTTTAAACCTCACATAAAATCTACTTCAAATATACTCTGCTCTTTGTCACTAATTACTTATTCCAAGTACAACATACCTATTTCTGATATCTGAAAGTTCTCCAAATCTCTATATGTTGTGACTGTTATGCTTCTGCTGAAAGAGCACAATTTTGGCAATGGGGAAAAGGCAACACAAGCTGGTTTGGCAGGAAGACCTTTTGCCACATAGCCACATAAGTCATAAACAGAAACCTGATTGCAAAAATAAAAATAAAAAAATGGTCCCACAGGAATTTTGTTGACCAGTCCTTGAAATCACTTCTAATGGCAAAATCAAATATATATATATATATATATATATATATATATATATATATATATATGTTAGGTTAGATTGTTACTTTTTAAATACAGAGATTTTTTTTAAAAAAAGTCTATTTCTTAGAGCAATTTTAGCTTCACAGAAAACTTAAGTGGAAGGGACAACGGTATCTTATATTCCCCTTTCCTCTTTTGGTATTAATATGTACCACCAGTGTGGCACAATTGGACCTACATTCATGCATCATTATCACCCAAAGTCCATAGTTTACATTATTCACTATTGGTGTTACACATTCTATAAGTTTTGACATAGTTATGACATTTATCTCTCATTATGATGTTATACAGTGTAGTTGTGCTACCATAAAAATCTTCTGTGCCCCACCAATTCATCTCTCCTTCTCCCTTAACCCCTCATGACCAATGAATTTTTTACTCTCTCCACAGTTTTGCCATTTTCACAGTGACATATAAGTAGAATCATAGCGTATGTAGGCTTTTTAGAATAGCTTGTGTCATTTATTAATATGCATTCAAGTTTCTTCTATGTCTCTTCATGGCTTGATTCTTCTATTCTTTGTAGCACTGAGTGATATCTCATTGCTATGATTAACTATCATTAACTATGGATGTACCATTAACTATGGATGTACCATAGTTAATTAATCCATTCACCTAAGGAAGGGCATTTTTGTTACTTCCAACTTTGGGCAATTATAAATTAAGCTTCTCTACACCTATGTGTACAGATTTTTGTATAGATATAAATTTGGGTCTGTATCAAGGAATGCAATTGCTGAATCATATGCTAAGAATATGTTTGTTATTGTTAGGTGCCATCAAGTCAGATCTGACTCATGGTGACCGTATGTACAACAGATGAAACACTACCCAACACTGCCCATACCTGGCACTATTGTCAGTAGTTCTCGGCCATTCACAGGGTTTTTGATGGTTGATTGTTTTTTGGGGAGTGGGCTGTCAGGTTCTTCTCCCAAGCCTACAGCACCTGTTATTTCCAGGCAATCTCCCATCCAAGTATTAACCAGGCCCAAAGCTGCTTAGCATCTGAGATCTGATGAGATCTGGGTGCCATGGAGTCAATATCTGACTCATAGCGACCCTCCATACAATAGGCGAAACACTTTGTCAGTGCTTCTGTGCTGTTCATAGAGTTTTCAATGACTGATGGTTTGGGGAGTGGGTTTCTGGGTCCTTTTCCAAAGCCTATGGCACCTGGTGTTCCCAGGTGGTCTCCCTTCCAAGTACTAACCAGATCCAACCCTGCTTAGCTTCTGAGATGTGATCAGATGCCACAGTAGTATGGCTGTAGGCAGCATATGTTTTGTAATAAACCATCTAATTATGTTCGAAAGTGGGTATGCCATTTTACACTCCCTCCAGCAATAAATGACTGTTCTAGTTGGTCTACACCTGAGCCAGCATTTGATGTTGTCAATGGTCTAGATTTTGGCTATTCTAATTAATGTCTAGTAATATCTTGTTTTAATTTGCAATTTTCTGATGACATATGACATGGAGCCTCTTTTCATATGCTTGCCATCGTATATTTTCTTTAGATAAGATGTATACTAAGAATTTTGACCAATTTAAAAATTGTTATTTGTTTTTGAGTTTTAAGAGTTGTTTGTATACATTGGATAATCTTTTATTAAATATGTATTGTGCAAATATTTTCATAGTCTACTACTTATCATTTTCTTGATAGTGTTTTTGCAAATCACTTTATGTTAATGAAGTCCAGCATGTATACCTGTTATTTCATTGATCATACTTATTGTTTCATACCTAAAAATTCAATGCCAGATCCCAAACTATCCAAATTCTGTCCAAGATTGTCTTCTAGGACTTTTACATTTATTTTTCATTGTACATTTAGGTCTGTGAACCATTTGTTTTAACTTTTCTAAGGATGTAAGATCTGTATCTACATTAATTTTTTCAAATTGGATGCATAGATTCTTTAGGACTTTGTAAAATAAGAACAATAAAAACTGTGACTCCATGGTGAACAGGAACTTAAAGAGATGAAGAATGCCCTGTCTGTGGGGAACTTGCATATTTACTGGCACTGTAGGTTATACATAAAGATTTATACAGTAGAGTTAGATGACAAATGTGCAGCATGCATATAAATAATCTGTGGATAAATTAATGTATTGTTTTAGCCTTTCATTGGAATGATAATAGACAAATGTGAAACAAAAAATTTCTAACTTTATGGATTTTCAATCATTCAAATGAATGTAGCACTAACTCATTGGGAAGCTGATATAAACTTTATATACCTGAATTTAATAAATGATCACAACACCACTATGGCATATAACTATTTTCCTTATTTTATAGACCAGAAAACTGAGAAAAAGAAATTAAATAACAAGATAAAGTTCATATGGCTAGAACGTTACAATGAAAATATAACTAGAGGCTTTTGCTGCCAAAGTACATGCTTTCTTTTGTGTTATCTTGCTGTTGTATGGATAAGAATTGTCTAGTAATTTTGCCCTGTTAATAAATATTATGTTTAAAAAATTTATGAACATGCTAGGAATGTTTCATCAGTTTTAATTAGTTTAAAAGCTTATTTGCTAATCAGAAACAGATAAGCCAGTTGACTTAGAAATTAGTTTCTTCTAAACAACAATAAGAGTGTTCCAAATAATTTAAAGCAGATAACACACATAAATGGGGAACATTGGTGTGAGATCAGTAATTGAAAATTCAAAAACATGCATATAACCAAAATCCATCATGTTTTGTATTCTATAGTTACTAAAATGTTTTCAAAAGATTCTTTTTTTCCTAGAATCAGAATTATTTCCAAATAATCATTTGTTCATTCAGAAGTTATTTGTTGACAATGGAAAGGAACTGTATGTGATGAAGTTTAATTCTAGTTGAAATTATCATGTGCTTTTATTATGTGGCATTCTGAAGCATTTTTAACTTCTATTTGTAGACGGAATATAGCACACTGCTATTAACTCTTCACTCAATGTGAGATCATTATGTACTAAAATAAAAAATTTGGACCCTAGAAAGAAGCCCATGTTGAAAGCTGCAAGCACGTTGAAGTTCACAATACATAAATTAAAATAAGAATATATTTATTCAGGCTGGGGTTTAGCACAGTAGGTAGAGTGCTGCTTTGTGTTCTCTAAGGCCCTTGATTCAATCCCCAGCACTGCAAGAATGAGAGAAAGACTTGGCAGCCCTGTCCTGAAACAGTCTCAAAACAATCAGCCATTGAAAACTGTATGAATAGCAGAGAAACACTAACATAGTGCTGGGCATGGCCCAGTGTCAGGGAGTTTCCTTTTGTTGTACATAGAGTGGCTATGAGTTAGAATCAATTTGATAGCATCTACCTAACAACAACAACATACTTATTTTGATTCTAATAAAAGAATTTTTTTACAGATCAAATTTAATAAGTGATTTTAAGTACATTTTAAATGTATGGACACAATTAAAATTTTAGATTAAGTAGATTTAAGCATTAAGTAAAATTTTAGTATCTTTTTGATGACACCTTTATATATTAAAACTGATCTATATGTACATTATGTGTAACTGATAGCGAGTTACCAATTCATAATATTCTATTTTAATCTACCTTAAAGTTTATTTCTTTATTTGCATGCTTGCTTATTTATGTCTTATTTCCTTGTCAATGTTTAAAATGTTAGGAAAAGGGTTTTGTTGAATACACATTTATGGCAGTTGCCAATTGTTTTAATTTTTTGTCAGTGATATGTAGTGAGGTAGAAGAGTGTCAGTAAGGATGTGATTTGAATATGGAGTAAGGGGAAATTTTTCAATCTTTTGGCACACAGAAGGAACCAAGGAAGATGTATGATTCACCCACCTAGACTCAATTTACTAATGTGTCCCAGGCAGTTTATGTTTATAGTATTATATCTATTTTAAGTTATATATTTTTAGTTTACATTTTTCACCCCTGAAAAAAATGTATCACAATTGCTGATATTTTGTGATTGTTGATAAGGAATCAGTGGGATAGAGTTTTGATTATTACACCAGTGTGTACTTGGTCATAGATGTTTTGCTTCCATATGAATTATGCATATAAACTAGGCTACTACAAATTATGAATTCAAATGACCTTTAAGTATCAAATCACTCAATGTGTTCCTTATGATACCTCTGACTTCAGCACCATAGAATTTATTCTAAACAACATTTGATTATTTCCGTCTTTATTTAGTAGTAGGAAGACTGGCTTTCATTATCTACAGTATATTTATTCATTTGTTTAACCCTACAGAAACATAAAATATTTCAAAATTGCTAACTCACACTCCAGTGAGAAATGAATTTAGCAACTATAGAACAGTATTGATATACAACAATTGTTGTTGTTGTTAGGTGCCGTCGAGTCGGTATCCGACTCATAGCGACCCTCTGTACAACAGGGGAAACACTATTGTCAGTGCTTCTCTGCTGTTCATAGGGTTTTCAATGGCAGATTGATTTTTTTGGGGGGAGGGGGTTGCCAGGTCCTTCTCCCAAGCCTACAGTTTCTGGTGTTCCTAGGCGGTCTCCCATCCAGGTACTAACCAGGCCCAACCCTGCTTAGCTTCCAAGATCTGACGGGATCGGATGCCACAGGGCTACCGCTGCAGGCATACAACAATAGTCCCCAATCTTTTTGGTGGAATATAATTTTTTTTCCACAGACCAAGATAGAGGAGGGATGGGGAGTGGTTTCTGGGTGATTCAAGTGATGAGGAGAGGCTTTAAATACAACTGAAGCTTCCTTTGCTCACTCTGGTACCAACCCTGTCCATGGACTGAGGGTTGAGTACCCCTGTTATACAGCACTTTTTATTTTTAGTCTTTGAAATAGTTTGATTTATTTATTTATTTATTTATTTATTTATTTATTTATTTATTTTTACACTACTGGGGGTTAAACCCAGGGCCTCACACTTGCATGCTTTGCAAGTGTTGCACCACTGAGCTGCACCTTCAGCCCATTTTTTTTAGTTTTTGAGACATGGTCTCGCTAAATTATGCAGACTGCCTCTGGTCTCAAACTTGCAATCCTCCTGCCTCTCCCTCCTGAGCCACTGGGATTACAGGCATGCACCACCATGCCTGGCCTGAAAAAGTTTTTAAAATTAAGTAAACTCCTACCTCTGCAGAGAGATTTAAAGTGGGAGATGCATTCAATACTTCCATTTTTGGCTTTGATGATAGAGGGTGGAAAATACTAGCCAAGGAATGTAAACAGTCTCAGAAACAGAAATCAAACTATGCTGACAGCCAGTAAGAAAATTATGTGACTTATCAAATAACCAAGGAAGTTGAAAGTGGACTCTCAGAACCTCTAGTAAGGAATTCAGGATTGCCAATACCTTGATTTCAGTCTGTGGTATCTGGGGCTGAAAAGTCAACCAAGTCATCATGGATTTCTGGCCTATAAAACAGTGACATGACCTACTTTTGTTTCAGAGCATTAAGTTCACGGTAATTTGTTATATAAGAAGTAGAAAATGAGTACCACATCCTTCCTTGTAATTCATAATGTGACTCTATTGTAAGAAAGCATTGGCAATCATGAAATACTTAAAGTGTCAAGGGCATGAAAGACAAGGAAAGACTGGAGGACTGTAGCAAATTGAAGGGGACTACAGTAAACAGTTCAATCTGAGTTCTTGGACTGACTGCTGAGAGAGAAAAGAGAATTATGGAGAAAACTGTTCTAATTCCATGAAATCTGCAGTTTAACGGATAGTATGGTACCAATGTTACTTTTGCAGGTTTAAGAATGATACACGATATTACTGGCTTTCATCATTGTGACAAAATACTTGAAATAAATTATGAGGAGGGAAAGTTTATTTTGACTCAGTTTCAGAGTTTTCAGTCCACAGTGACGTGGCTGTGTTGTTTTGGGCCTGTGGCAAGGCATTTATCATCAAAAGGAGCCTCTGGTGGAGCAAAGCTGCTCAACTCATGGTGGCCATGAAGGAGAGGGGGAAAGAAGAAGGGGCCAGGGTCTCAATATATTTCTAAAGGTAATTCCCTCAAAGACCTATCTTCTACAAAGCCTTGCTTCCTACCACCTCCCAATAGCACTAAAGGCTGGCAATCAAGCCTTTAGCATAGAGGCCTTTGGGAGGCATTAAATCTTATCATATGGTTATATAAATGATAGTTTGGGGAGTATCTGGCTAAGGTTATATTGAAATGCTCTGTATTATCTTTATAATTTTTCTAAGCATAAAATTTCTTTAAAACAGAAAGAAAAATATAAAATATAGGATCAGCATCTTGTAAAAAAGTCCTGGAGGTAATAGTGGAGGAACCTAACGAATATTTGTTTTCCGAACTCCTTTTTGACATGTGTGGAAAAATGCATTGACAATGCCAAGTGGCAAAATGATTCAGAAGAGTTGGACACTGAGTATGAGGAAGATTTAAGAATAACTTTAGGAGTTTGTTTAGCTTTCATTATGTTTCATATATACATATATACATATATACATAATGATACATAGTAAAGTCTATGACTAAAAGAGTCTCAAAGAAAAATCTTTTATAAATGTAAAATGAAGTCATGAAATTGGTAGAAAGCAATGTCATAGCTTAGGTGGATACATTTCAAGTGGAGTCATGAGATACTGAGACATTTTATATTCATTGGCATCTTGAATCTTGTAAATTCTATTTTACAGCATTAAATCCTCACATCAAATATGAAATATTTTTCTGTCATTATTACTACTTTCAGAGGAGGAAACCAAGATTCAGTGATATTATAATGATTTACCTGAACTCATAGCATATGGGATACAGCTGGAACTCAAAGCAGCTCTCACAGTCCTACCGGCCAACATTCATTACACAAAATATGCTACCCTCTCAAAAAAAAAAAAAAAAGTACACTCGTTCACCTGGACTTTCAATGTTTGAGTGTCATAGACTGGTGTATATAACATTTAATACATTTAGTTAAAACTAAATCTATAAAATAAGTAATCAAGCCTATTTGGAAGGGTGTCAAAAATTAAAAGATAACATGATCACATACTCTTTATATATTAGTTATATTCTGAGACACAAAATAGCCATTTGAATTTGCGAGTAGATTCATTTTATGTTCTTTAGATCAAATACCATAGTCAAACATGCACTATTGTGAATGATATTTAAACTATAATTTTTGCTTATTAGAGATAGTGAAGACAGAGATGACAGTGGTGAGTTTTCTCACTATGAAGCAGTTTTTTAAATGTAAAACGGAAACACATACACAAAAACTAACAAACATAAAGCACAAGGCACCATCATGGTTTATTTAGAAGCATTTGCTGTTGGATGCAATGGCACACACCTGTAATCCCAGAGATTTAGGAGGCTGAGGCAGGAGGATTGTGAGTTTGAGGCCACAGACAGCCTGTGTAATTTAGGGAGACCCTGACTACAAAAATAAAAAATGGGCTGTGGGGCAGCCCAATAGCAGAGTGCTTGAAAAATATGTGTGAGGACCTGGGTTCAAACCCTGAGTACCACTGAAAAATAAAACAAACAAATACACACACAAACTTGCCAAGTTTTTTAGAAAAAAACATGGAAGTACAAACAAGAGGAATTTATTTTCTAGGCTGTATTTAGCCTTTATGTCATGCCAGTCAAAAAATTTCCTGTTTATTTCACAACTTTCCCAAATGAGACATTTTAGAATTGACATTTGCTTTCAACTGTAACTTAAAAACAGTGTTGTCAAAAAGATACAAGTCTGAATAAGAAAGGAAAAGAGATTTGGTAGTTCTTAAAGTTTTGGGAACTGTCACTTTTTTTTGATATTTCTGAAGTCAGATTAATC
>VMDO01024712.1:20000-29226 GCA_007922755.1 Pedetes capensis | reverse complement strand
CCCTCGCCCCCAGGTGCAGTGCGAGCTGCGGAGAAGGTGGCGAGGCCTCTGCCCAACCCAGCCCGGGAGCCGCGACTACCGGCTGCACAGCTGGTCCATGTCCCGGAATGGCTCGGAGAGCGCCCTGCAGATGCCCCGCGGCTCCCGCGCCCAGTCCTTCCTGCAGACGGAGACCTCGGTCATCTAGCCGCCTGGGCAGAGCTGGCAGTTTGACACACAGCGGGCTGCTGGCTTCCCCCACGGGTCGGTGCCCTGCTGGTCAGTCAGGGCCTTGACCCAGCGGATCCTCAATCCCACATGACCACTTGATCCTTCATGTGAACGGGGTTGCGTTGTGATGGACTTGATTTGAGCGCTGATTATTGTTACACGCCAGCATCTAGATTGTTTTGCTTATAATGCTGTCAGCCGCGTTGGCAGATCCACTTTAAAAAGAAAGCAGCCAGGTGGCCCCCGAACATCCACACCTGGTCCTATGGCCCCACCGCCTGTGCAGCAGATAAGAGAGTTCCTCATTTCCCTGTGGGGCTGGGATTTGGCTCAGTGGGTAGAGCACTGCTCTGCAGTCTCTGAGGTCCCGAGTTTGATTCCCAGCACTGCAAAATGGGAGAAGGACCTGGCAATCTACTCCCAAGGTGATCCCGAAACAGCCATTGAAAACCCTATGAAGGTCTCTATGAGTCGGACTCAACTCAATAGCACCTAACAACAACAACAACAATTTCTCTACTGTCCTGTCAGAGCCGGGCCAAGAACTGGGCTGGGTGTGACCACCTGCCAGTGTCCCTCCTCTGCCCCAGAACACGCAGACACCAAGGCCTGGTGGGGGCCCCAGTGAATTTGCTCAAGCCAGGGGTGAGCAGGGAGAGCAGCAAGAGCTGCCCCCCCCTGGACACTCCCTGGGCCTGCAAGTGATGACAAAAGGACAATGCAGGGAGGAGCTCGCACTCCACGGGGCCTCCAGCCAGGAAGGCATGGGCTTCTGGGGCAGCTCAGCACCTGCCCCATCTACAGGTGGCAGGGAGCCTCCAGCCCTAGGCAGCTCCGAGGAAGCCCCAGCCCTGAGTCCTGGTCAGGCTGCCGGCCCCTGGTGATCACCCCTGCAGCACAGGATGTTATCTGGACAACAGAAAACCTCTTCTCTTTTTAATGAAAGTAGTCTTAAAATCTTTCATTTTTTTTTTTTCCAGTGTACTAGGGAACTAAACCCAGGGCCTCTTTCATACTTTGCAAGTGCTCTACCACAGAGCTGCACCCCAGCCCCTTTTTTTATTTTTTGAGACAGGATCTCACTAAATTGCCCAGGCTGCCTCTGGCCTTGAACTCGCTATCCTCCTGCCTCAGCCTCCCAAGTACTGGGATTACAGGCATTCACCACCATGCCCAGCGTATTTCTGTTTAAATGGAGAGTTATTTTATCAACATATAAAATGGCAACAAGTGCTCCTATCCAATGTTTGCAAACAGTGGTCTCATTTTTCCTTTGATCTGCAGACACCAAGAGGCAGATCTGGGGCACCGCTGATGTGGCTGCAGAAGCTGCCATGGGGGAGGGGAGGCCACCCAGAGACCCCACAGACAGCATCCTGGCCCAGTGAAAGGGCCGTAGCTGCTGGTGCAGTGTTCTTGCACGTTTTGTGCCACTTTCCCATAACAGTGAGGGCTGCAAAGTCATTTTCCTGAGACTTTAGTGGCCTTGTGGACCCCGACTGGCAGATGCTGACCATCTTGAGGTTACAGGGCCAGGAGGAAGCCAAGGTGAAGGCCCCGTGCTCAGGCCCCCAGGAAATCAGGGGACATGGAGGCATCCAGACCTCAGCGCAGCAAGTGTCCAGACAGCAGCTCAGGCCCAATAGCCAGGCTTCTGTCTTGCATGGCCTGAGCCCAGCTGCCTCACCCCAGCCAACAAGATCGTCCCTGGGTTTCTGTCCCAGCCAACTCTGACTGAGCCTCAAGTGTGTCTGGAGTGAGGTTTGTAGGTGGTTCTAGGAATCTAGAGTAAGGGTCCCCAAATCCTGGTCCATGGCCTGTTAGAAACCAGGCTGCCCAGCAGGTGAGCTGCGGGCCAGCAAGCAAACCTTCATCTGTGTTTACAGCTGCTCCCCATTACTTGAGTCATCCCAAAACCCCCGCCGCCCCTATCCGTGGAAAAACCATCTCATCTTCCACAAAACTGGACCCTGGTGCTGAAAAGCCTGGGGACCACTGATCTAGAGGACATTTACCCTGGCACCTCCTGGGCCACAAGGCTTGAGGGTGGGCCATGCAGGAGAGAGGGCCCAGGCCAGAAACCCGGGTGTCCACTGTCTATGATAGCAGTGGACTCTGGAACCCCTGGGCAGCTCTGCCTCTGCTCAGCCCTGCCTCCAGCCCTACCTGACTCAGGGTACAGGAACCAAAGCTTTGCTGTAGCCAAGTGTTGTGTCTGTGACCACCTGTGGACACCAGGATAGATGCAGAGGACCAGTGAGTACAGGCAGTCACTGTCCCTGGAACGGTCACTGCTCAGCCACAGTGGTCTAGGTATGCACGGGGGACACGGTCCCCTCAGTCAAGCATGTGCCAAAGCTAAACAGAGGCGGGACTGGTCCTTTCCCAGGGAGGGGACAGGGGGCAGGTTGTACACTGAACGCTGACGGTACTGACCAGCAGCAGAGCCTTGACAGCACCATCATTGTGTTTGCTGGGCTGTTACAAACGTGTGTGGAATGTCGCAGACTCCACAAGGGCGGGAATGGGTTGTGTAGATGCCGCAATAAACCCTGAGTGTGAGCCTGTGAGTGGGAGTGGCCTGTGAGCAACGCCAGGCCCTGAGAAGCCCATGTGCGTCTCCCGCATGCTCCTGCGTTCAGGGTCCTGCCGCGATGGGACACTGTCGAGGACATTGGAAGCAGCCACTTGAGACCAGCACTTACCTGACCACTCATTCTCCCAGGAGAAGGTGGCCAGAGGTAGCTGGGAAGGTGAGTGGCAGCCCAGCCTCTGCCCTGTGGCCCTGCACGCTTCCGTCCATCCCACAGAACCCAAGCCCTGTTAGAGCTGGGCGGGACCTGCAAGCGTCTGTGCTCACGCAGATGTGCGCACTTCTGCGGGCTCAAGTGTGCACACGGTGTGCATGTCTGTGTGTGCCGACCCTCAGTCACCTTCATGCTACAGGCAGATAAAACCCATTTCTGCTCCATGCTCAACCAAACTGCTGCATTGTCAAGAGGAATGTAACAGACTGCTAGAAGTCAAATTCTCAAGAGACAGACCTTAACCAGCCAGACACACCAGTCTGGTGAATTTCCTCAGAGCAAAGCAGGCAGGAAGCGAGGAGAGGGCTCCACACGACCCCAGGGCCACCTTTGTCTTGACTAGAGGCATGGGGACTGACTCACTCAGGGTGGGACAGTCTTGGCTGGCTGAGAGGAATCAGCTCTGCCAAGGTGGCCACGGCCAATTTGAGGAAGCCCTTCTCCACCAATGAGAGTGGCAGTGTGTCCCCGTCGCATGAGAAACAGCAGCTTTTCAATTGGCTATTTGTTCACATTTTCAGATTATAGGAATTGTCCAGGAGAGTTATGGAACTTAAAATGTGTGGGCAGATGTTACCTAGGCAGCGAAATGCTCTGAGACCCTCCCAGAGCTTCTTGTTGCTCAGTGCCGTCAAGTCGTGTCAGACTCATAGCGGCCCTCAGGGGGTTTTCAGTGGCTGATTATTTCAGGATTGCCACATCCTTCTCTCGTTTTTGTGGTGCTGGGAATTGAGCTCGGGACCTCAGGGAATGCAGAGTGGCACTTTACCATGTGAAAGGCTGATCTGGTCCCAGGATTTTCCTGCCTACACAGACCATCTTTCCAACCTGCCCTTCCTCTGTTTACTCGTGGAAATTAGGTCACCATCACATAGGGTTCACAGCCTGATTTTTTCAATTAAGCCAGAGTGGAGATCTTTCCTATCTGAACGTACAGAACTGCTTTTTTTTCTTTGTTTTCCCTTTGCTTTTTGTTGTTGTTTTTGGGTGTTTTGTTTTGTTTTTTGAGATGGGGTCTTGCTAAGTAGCCCAGGCTGATCTCGAGCTCATGATCCTCCTTCCTCAGCCTCCTGAGTGCTGGGATTGGCCACCACTCCTAAATAATATCTACATCATTTCTAAGAGCTGGTTAATGTTCTATAGCATGGGCATGATTTAGTTTACCTGATCAATCCCCTGTTAAATATTTTCCCGTATTGTCATGAGCACACTATATCAAAAGCAAGCACATTTGTCTTTCCACAATGTCGGAATTTATTGAATCACAGTAAGTTCACAAGCTACATCAGCGTATTTGGCATCTATGTACCAGGTCTTCCTGATGTCACTTGGTAGTTTGGCTCTGGTCCTGGGTGGGCTCTGGGCTGCCACCTGCCCCCACTCTGAGAGGCACCACGCTGGCCAGACCCAGGTCAGTTGGAGCCTTCCTCTCTTCCTGGGGCTGCCAGGCCACGACTCACTGATGTGTCTCCTTCTGTGTCACTGTGGGCATCTTGTATTCACAGAAAGCTTTTCTTTAATTCTGGTTTAAAGCTGCGCCTCAGCCTCACCCACTGACGAGCGAGACGAGGGGCCGGCCTCCCACCGGCCATCTACAAATTGACTCTTTTATTCTCAGGAAACGGGGACAAGGAAGGAATCACAGCGTGGGGGAGCCTGTGGCTCCTCATATAGCGTGACCAGCAGGCAGCTGAGTCACAGCGTGGGGACGTGGGCCTCACAAAGGATGTAGGGCACCCTTTATACAGAAAATGGTCTTTGAAGAAGGAAGAAGAGACTCTTGCTCCTTTTATAGTTTCTAAAGGATCGGCAAGGAAAGTGGAGCAAGTGGGCTGTCAGCAGGGGTCTCCTGGCTCAGGGAACCAGTCCCCATGGCCCTCCAGCAAATCTCAGCAGGCTACACCCAGGACCTCTCTTAAAGCTGCTTCTGATCAACACCTGGAACTGAAGACACAACGGGGAAAGATGCATCCTTGGACTAGAATTACAAAACAATGAGACCAAGTGGGGCAGAGCTGCCTTTCTGAGAGCCGGTGTCTTCACATCTGCACATGTGAAGGTCGTGTGTGAGAGTCTAAGAAAATAGCACGGAAATTCAGTGCCCTTCACAACACAAGCTAAAATATGTGAAAATTCTGATTTTCAAATCAAAAAATAAATGTGAGTCCTTTCAGATTTGAACACGCAGTACAACAAAGTCCCCGCCATCATCTGTGCAGATTTTTGCATAGGAAGAGGGTCTTTCTCCCGACTCTGTGTGCAGTGAAACCTGAGGGTTTGTTCTTAGCTCTGCGAGAGCTAAAGGTGAATCTACATCCAGTGTCAGTGCACTGAGAGCCGTAGGTGTCTGACACACTGCTACCTGACCCCTGCTGGGTACCGCTTGCCCTGGAGGCCCCTGGTTCTCGGCATTTGCCTCCTCCCTGCTTCCAGAGCTTGGCAAGGTCAGAGTTCCAAGGGGAGAGTGGGAGGGAGGATAGAAGAGCGCAGCTGGGGAACTTTCCTCTGGGGGGCCATCAGCCAGGACAGGCAGAGCAACCGGGAGTCTTGTGCGGGAAGCAGGGCACAGAGCCCACCTCTGAAACCCTTGATCCGCCTCTGTGTTGTGCAGAAAACACCAGGAAAGGAGTCTGCAGATCTGTGACAAACTTTAAAGGGGAGGGGCTGGGGGTGGTGGTGCACACCTGTAATCCTAGCAGCCCGGGAGGCGGATGCAGGAGGATCTCAAGTCCGAGACCAGAGGCAGTCTGTCAGTCTGTGTAACTTAGCAAGACGCTGTCTCAAAAAGTAAAAAAAAGTAAAAAAAAATAAATAAAAAATAAAGGAGAGGGATGTATCTGTGAGAGTTAAGGGCCATTATGAGACTAAGGTCAAGTCCAGCAAAGCAGAGTCCAGGATCGAGGCAGTGAGGGACATGGGGACCAAAGAAGGAAGAGACTGTGGAGTGAGGCAACTGTGACCCCTAACAGCAAGGCAGTCCTGGTAGGGCCTCTGCACAATGACAGCAAAACACGGAGTAGTGAGTCAGGAATTTGATCCCCAAAGTAGCCTTGGCTGCTCAGCCACGTCTGCCTGAAGCTTCCCTACTGAGCAACACTGAGGACCTGTCTGTGCTCAGCGCATCAGACCCTGTGGCCAGCAGTGTTGCTGGGGCACAGAGCTTGAGCATGATGCGAAGCCAGGCTCCCCAGACTCGGTCCCTGGCATGACAGGATCCGAAGGAAGGAATTCCTGACCGGGAAGGACAGGAAAGTGCTGCGAAGCCCGGCTCACGAGCAGGCCACCTTGTCAAGATTGCACCGCAGAGAAGCAATGCTCTTGGCTGTGTGGAGCCCGTCCTGAGGACTCTCATCTCCTGTGGGAAGGGCAGCATGATTAGACAATGAAAACTGGAGGACGGTCACCCTGTCTGCTTGGTGAGCAAGACCCATCTTCATGTTTGTAACGGAAATAGAATCTTGTCATCTCCTGTGATCAAATAATTTGTCTTTTAAGGAGTTGCTCCTGAAGGGATGTGAAGATTGCAGAAGGTGGGATGGGGAGGAGAGTCAATGCAGAGGGATAAAGGGGGAGAGGACAATCTCAACGTAAATGAGGCAACATCATGGGCGCCTGGGAAAAATAGGGGAACATCACCCAAATATGTCTATGAGCTCTAGTACATATTACCCAAAAGGTTCCATAAACCATGTAAGTTGATAAAAGTGAAGCCAAAAGTGATGTCGTCATTGCATAATGGGAAAAACCAATGCTATATTACTCTGTACCCCACCAACATTTATCAATAAAGAGAGGAGGAGGAGGAGGAGGAGGAGGAGGAGGAGGAAGAGGAGGAGGAGGTTGCTCCTGACCAAGAGCCTACTTCAGACCCTGGCTTTATTACTACAATTTTAGGCTCCACTCTGATGGCTATTCAGGTGCGAGCCCTCTGTGTGGAGGGACTGGCTGTGGTTTGGGGCTCTGGACTTTCCCTCCACCCGTCCCGTCATCCCAGCACGTGGCTTTGCCTCAGTATCAAAGGAGCTGCTCACAGTGAAGGAACCATGGGAAGGGAGGGGCAAGCTCTTCATTCACTTTAGTAAATAAACACTTACAGTTTAGCTCTCTGTTTACCTTATTCACAAATACCCTGTTCCGCAAGCCCCTGTTCCCCACATCACTACACCTGTCCCCTGGAGGCCAGTGTGCCTCGAGTCTTCTCCAGTGCTGTTGAGTGGGACTTTGAGGCAGGGCAGTGTCCAGGGCTGGCTTTTAGGCAACCTGTTCAGATGTGGATGTGACGTGAATGAAGGGGAGCTGGGCCAGCACTGCTCACAGAGGTGGACTTTTGGGAGGTTCCTGGAACAAACAGCAAAGCTACCTGTGAGTCCGCCGCCCCAGGCTGTGGGTCTCAGGAAGAGATCCGGCTGTGGAGTCCGCCACCACGGACGTTTCTTCACAGGAGTCTGCTGCACAGGTAGCGGACCCTGTAGCAGACCCTGTAGCAGACCCTGCCTTTTTCAATTTGAAAGCTTTTGGGATGCTGGAAATGGAACCCACAGACCCACACGTGCTAGGCCAGCACTCCACCGATGAGACACACTCCCAGCCCTCTGCCCTTGTCTAGTTGGGGTCCCTAAAAGCACACCTGTGACAAGGACTTGGGTGCTAGGGGTTTATTTATAGCCGACGTCAGGAAACCCATGAATGGATGGACCCAGTTGGCCCAAAAACTAAAAAAGCAAAACCTACAAAGATGGGATATTTCAGCTCCCCAGGGTCACAATCCATTATGCTATAAAAGAGTGCTGTAGTCTGGGTAATTTGGGAGGAATCGGGGTTCATTTGGTTTGTGGTTCTGGAGGCTGGAAGTCTACGAGCCTGGAGCCGCCCTCTGCTCTACTGCAAGTCAGGGCTGCACTGTTCCGTGGTGAGACAGAGCGGCAGGCCAGCTCTGGCCTCTCCCCCTCTTCCTGTAAAGCCAGCAGTGGCACCAGGCACAGTGGCTCATACCTGTAATCCCAGCTCCTCAGGAGGCGTGGGCAGGAGGATAGCAAGTTAGCGAGGACAAAGGCGGCCTGTGTAACCTAGTGAGACCCCGACCCAAAATAAAAAATGAAAAATGGGTTGGGGGCATAGTGGAGTGTTAGAACACTTGCAAGGTATGTGTGAGGCCCTGGGTTCAACCCCCAAGTACTGAAATAATAATAATAACAATTATAATATGAAAAACTAGAGCCAGCAATGCCACACGGGCCCTGCTTCATGGCCACACGGGCCCTGCTTCATGACCTCACCTAACCCTAATCATCTCCCAAAGTCCCCACCTACAAACACCATCAACATGACTTTGGGGATTGAGTTTTCCACACATGAACTTTTGGGACATATTCCAACTGCTGCCCCAGGAAAGCCCCAGGGGAGCAGCCTGGCTGGGCAGGTGTCTGTGGAGGTGACCTGGGACCTTTCGGTCCCATGTTTATGACTTGTTTATGACTGTCAGGCAGCTTTCCCTGCCAGCATCTTGATTACAGAAGATGTGTGATGAGATAAGATCACTGGCTCCTCCCAATGCCCAGTCTAGGCCAGACCAGCAGGAATCCTATGCTCAGCCACCTGGGCAGGTCCAGTCCCGAGTGCAGTGTCTAGGACGCAGCATGAGGGTGTGAAGGCCCAGAAGGAACAGGGAGTGGGTGGGGGAGGGGCCGGCAGAGCCAGGGGCCCAGGGAGAGACAAGCGGAGCCCAGGGCTTTTCTGGGCCATGACAAGGAAGGATGAGGTCCGACAGACAGAACCAGGTGGAAAATCCTCCTCTGCGCCTTGCCAGCATGGCCTCTCTGAGATGGGTCATGTGCCCAGCCTCCCTCTGCAGACTACCCAGTTCCCATGGAAGTCTTATGGCAGGGATTGGCCCTGGTTGGCCAGCTTCTGAGAAAGCCAGATAGTGGCTTTGGAAGCCGTGCTGCTTATGGCGGCCACAGCAGGGGCAGCGACCACACACGGGGCCTATTTCCTACCCTGCAGTGGGTGTCCCTCCGTCACACCATGCCATCGGTAGCAAGCCTTACAGTTTCCACACCCACCCACGGTTTCTGGTCAGTCAAATCTCTCTTTCTGGGAGAGGGTGGGTACTCCAGGTGTGCTGGCAGAAGGAGAGGGCTGGGGAAGCCGGGCCTGGGCATAAGTGCCCTGTGCAGGCCCCGCCTGGCCCTTGCCACGCCGTCCTCCCC
>VMDO01024712.1:0-15000 GCA_007922755.1 Pedetes capensis | reverse complement strand
CACCAGAGTTTTTGCAATAGGGTGATGACGACAGTGGCTGCACCAAACAAGTCATTGCACCACAGATAACTCACCTTCCCAAATTCTAACTCATGGAAAAATTTACTGTGCTTACAAGCAAAATCCCATTTGGCCATGTGTTTCATGAATTGCCTCCCTGAGAAGGAAAGTAGGAACAGAGTCTGAGACAACACACTGTGGTCCAGGCTCCATCTGCTAAACCTGCAGTGGGTCCCACTCAAGACTCTGCAAAGTGTGAGGTCATCATGTGGGAGGCTGTGGAGACCCGTGGGAGGACAATGTCCTTAAGGCAAGTTGACGCACAGAGTCTGAGAACAAAGAGTTCACCTGAGCAAAGATGGTGTCCAGAGTGAGTGCTCCTGAGCCCACATGCAGAGTCTGTGTTTACAGGCAGCAAAGTACAAGAAGCAGGTCCAGCAGACCCCCCGCCACGATCGGCCCATCGCCAGGGACAGCCCACGTCAGCTGGCAGTCAACCCTCACGGTTATCCACCACAGCAGGGATTGGACACGCAGAAAAACGCTCCCCCAGGTCACTTCTGCCTCTGTGACACTAGGATGTCCACAGAGACCCGCCTGCCCCGCCAGGGCCAAATGACCAGGCCACGGCGTATTCACACCCCACAAGCCTGGCTGCAGCTTTCCGTGGCCTCCCTCGGGTGACACTCTCGGCCCTCTCCCCCTTCTTTCTGAGAGGAGGCACGAGGTCGAGGAGCCACGGAGCATCCTCCTCGGGACTCCCACACCTCCCCTGCCGTGGACCTCAGTGGACTCACCTCACGGGGGCGGGCCACACGCCCCTTCACATCTGGGGAGGCTCCTGGAAAACAGGAACATAATCTATAAAGTGAGAGGCTCAGGGTAAGGCTGGGCGATCGCACGGGAAACACCCTAGAAAGCAGGACAGAAGCACAAGAAACCTAAAAGAGGAATCACAGTTCCAACTGATGGGATCACAGAAAAGAGTAGGAAAACGTAAGGAAACTTCCAGAGTTAAAGGCCACGAGTCTCCAGAGCAAGGAGATCCACCAAGCCAGGAGGTGAATGGTACAGGGGAGGGTGTGGCGCCTTCCTCCAGGACACTGAGAGAAAGAGAAGACCCTGGCGTCCCAGGAAGCGGAGGTGGAGGGAGAGGGCAGAAGCCTGGGGAACCACCTGACAGCAGGCGGTTCTGCTGTGCTGGCCTTAGAAGACACGGGGACAGGCTCCAATGGTTTTACAAGGAATGATTTTCAACCCCGGGCAGAGACAAATGACCAGCAAGATGTGACAGTAGATTAATGTCATTTTCCATATTCATAATGTCAGGTCTTTTTTTCTCTGTTGTGGTCCTTCTTGGAAAGAGACTCGAGGATATACCGAAACAGATCAAGACAGTCAAGCAAAACAAGAGAAGACGTGGCATCCGGAGTGTGACATAGCCCAGCACGGGCCTGAACAAAGACCAAGATGGCGGGCGAGTCCGCTGGGAACAACCAAGGTGGGCACAGGGAGGGGAGGGGCTCCCGGGAAGAGGAGAAAGGGCTCCTTACAGGGTCTGCAGGCTGGACGCGATGGCGTTTGCCAGAGGACTAAGAGCTTACAGGTAGCAGGAAGAACAAGAGAAGGAGAAACGCAGTGCTGTAACTCTGGGGGAATATGGAGCTGCTCAGCAAAGGAACCGCAGCCATGAGGTGATTCTGCTTGCTGTGAATATTATCACCAAGTGCTAGGATTGTACAGGGAAGGCAGGTAAGGAAGTGTAGGAAGTCCCGTCTTTTCACCCAAACAGGAAGCCAGTATAAATAAACGCAGTTGGTAAACCAAGATGTAGGATTTTAAGGCTCCACGGGAAGCGTGAGGAGCCTGCGTCGGGGCGGGTCACAGACGAGGGTCTTCCGTGCACTTGGCCCTCAGCACCGCCCTGCGTTTTAACCAGGAACGTGCTTTGCCCTGATTGACACTGTTTAGAAAATTAATGTTCCCTTTGAACTGGTCTTTATGGCAATGTTATTACTGATGCTATTTTTGGCTTTCCCAAGCCTTTTAGTCACAGGCAAGCTCATAGTTCACAGGACACGGCTCCCTCCCAGCAGTTCCCGAGGCTTTGCAGCTGCTCTCTGACCAGCAGCCTAGAAATGTCACAACAAGAAATGAAAAGATGTGCAACTGTGGTGTGGAAATGCGCTGGTTTACCGACCGCACCTCTCAGAGATGGCCAGGCCTCCTTCAGCCTGCAAGCCAGGGTCGTGCGGAAGACAGAGCTGGGCTCTCCCAACACTGAGGGGCATCTGGGCTGTTTGTGGGGGGACGAGGAATTAGGGGTTAGGTGGGGTCAGAGTTCTGACTTTGAAGCAGAGGCCGACTCCAAAGGAGCCTCACAGCAGAGCTAAACCATACCTCCCCTGGACTGGGGCCACAGCACCCTCCCTTTCCTCAGATTTGTTCTTAGAGACCAGGTGAGGTTGAGGACAGCTGCCCAGGTTCAACCCCCTGCCTGCCATTTGCAGGCTGGGTTGTGTTGGGCAAGTTTCCTAACCTCTCTGAGCCTTGGCTTCTTGGTCTATGGGGTAGGGTAATCCCAATTCCTGGCACAGGCTGTCAGGTGACTGAAGCAGTGTGTGTTGGCACATTTCCCAGCACACAGACCACCCTCGGTGGACGCTTCTGACTATTGCTGGTATTATCGATGAATGTCACCTATCACTATGGGTATTCCTACTGAAATGTTATCAAATGTCTCTTTTTGAAGAACATTGGCACCCAGAGAGGGCATGCAGACTGGGTGACACCCGTCCCCAGAGAGTGCTCGGTCTGGGGACATCAGATTGTCCCAGGAACAGTCAAAAACAATCACAGCCCCAGTCTGGAATTCATTCATTCAGCTCTGCTACCCTTGGTGGAGGGGATGGGATTTAGTTCAGTTGGTAGAGCACTGCGCTGCAGTCTCTGAGGTCCCAAGTTCAATTCCCAGCACTGCAAAAATGGGAGAAGGACCTGGCAATCCACTCCCAAGGCAATCCTGAAATAGTCAGCCATTGAAAACCCTATGAGGGTCGCTATGAGTCAGATACCAACTCGACGGCACCCAACAACAACAACAACGCTTGGTGGAGGCTCTCCTTTTGCGAGGCTGCTGAGAGGGTACAGGAGCCAGTAATCGTGAGCCAGGGGCTGGGGTCCCCCTCACATAGGCCTGGCCCCGGGAAGCTGGAGGTAGGCTCCCATGGCCCGGAGCAGACAGGGTGGATCCGGCACTGGCTGCACCGGTGGCTCGTCTCTGCTCAGGTTCAGGAAACACCCCCGCCACGCCCCAAACTCAGGCAGCAGCAGTTTCTCGCCAGAGGCTGTCCGTGCATGACCGTGGAGGCCACCGCTCTGTGCGCTTGTGGGGAGCTCCGTGGCGATGCCTCCCTCTCAGTCTACATTTTCCTCCTAAATATTTGAGGCTGAGCCTGTGATCTGGGGCCCCACACATCGTGAGATAAGTTTGCGCTTTCGTTTTACAAGCCTCTGGCCTCAGGCTTATGTCAATACCAGTCAGGAAACGCGGAGCCCGTCACAGAAGCCAGTGCTCAGCCGAGCAGACAGAGGGCTGAGCGCGTGGCGAGCCAGCCGCTCCTCCACGCCAGAGTCACACCAGGCGCGGAGCTGCTGGGAGCAGGTCAGTGGCCGCCCCGCAGAGACTGTCAGGGGTGAGAGGGCCTGGGAAAGAGAGCCAGCTCTTGGACCAGCTTGTGGAGGTTAGCCTCACGGGTATGTGTGTGCCGCCACGACCGGTGAGAGGTTCGTTTTCTTGTTTTGTTTTTTTTTAAGGGACCTCATAGATCACCAAGAGTTAATATGGGCCTCAGTTTCCCAGTTTGTAAAATAGAATAATGTCTGCTCTCCTTCCTGTACGGTACCGTGAGGATTGAATGAGATGATTCAGAGCAGTATCTTGACTCATATGAGTACCTGACATATTTTCATTATCGTGATCATCCTCACTTTTTTTTTTTTTTTTTTTTTTTGATGAGATTTTATTCTTTTGGGGTTGATTTTGCTTTTGTTTTTTGAGACAGTCTCTCTCTGTAGCCCAATCTGACCTTGAACTTTCAGCCTTCCAAGTACTTGGATTACAGGAGTGTGTCATCACACCTGACTCTTGATTAGGTTTTTTGTTTTCTTTTTTTCTTTTTAAATAGTGGGGTACTATGGAGTTGAACCCAGGGCCTCACACTTTCTTTTGTAGAAGCTTTGCCACTGAGCCACACCCCCAAGCAATTCTTTACTTTTTTTTTTTCTTTTTTTCTTATTATAAATTTTAAATGTACATCATAATGTGATTCATTTTGACATGCTTTTCGTTGTGACAATTTTCATATATGCAATTTGATAAGCATTATTCATATAGGTTACCCCTTACCCTCCTCTATGTTTCCCCCCTCCCCCCTTCCTATCTAAGTTTCCCATCCTCATCCTCACTTTTAAAATAAGAACACCGATGTTACATCCCTGGCCTGGGGCTGCACAGCTGGTAGGTGGAGAAGCTGAATTTGAGCCAGGTCCAACTCCAAGCCCACCCTTCAGGCTTTATGACATTCTCAGGGCCCAAGTTCTTTTTTTTTTTTGTCAGTAAAGAGATATATATAATTATTAGCATTTGATACAAAATTGCTTTCATGATACCTCTCAATTGCAACATAAAAGGGAGAAAAGAAGCCTGGAGCTTGGTCATCAAGGTCGCCTTCCAGGTTGGGTTTCACTTTTTTTCTCTCTCTTTTTTTTTTTATTGGAAATTTTTAATGTACATCTTAATGTGATTCATTTTGACATGCTTTTCATTGTGACATTTGCATATATGCATTTTGATAAACATTATTCATATAGGTTCCCCCTTACCTTCCCCTGTTTCCCCCACCACCACCCTTCCCATCTAAGTTTCCCATCTAAGTCTTCTTTATCTTTTACTTAGTAGTAGAAAATGCATGTAATTGGTCTAACAAGATAAAAACAAAGACCACTACAGGAAAAGTTTCTATCTTAAACAGAACTGGAACCCAAGGACATATAGAGAGAGGTTTGTTTGGTTGTTTTGTTTTTTGTTGTTGTTTTTGTTTTTGGTGGGGAGAATTTTAAAGAATACCTCAATTTTTTAATTCACACAGAATAATTGTGCATATTTATGGGAACAATGTGATATTGCAGTATATACGTGCAACATGTATTAATCAGACCAGGGCAATTGCCATTTCTATCATCTCAAACATTTATCATTTGTGTTGGGAGCATTCAGATTCCTCTCCACTTGCCACTTTAAAATATACACTTAAAGGTTTTGAGCCATGGTTACCCTCCTGTGCTGTAGAGCAGAGGCCCCCACCTCTGCAGCCACGGACAGATGTCGACACCAGTCTGTGGCCTCTTAGGAACCAGGCCACGCAGCGGGAGGTGTGTGGTGGGTAAGCGAGGAAAGGGTCCTCTGTATTCACAGCGCTTCCCATGGCATGATTCGTCCTGAATCAACCCCAGCCCTCCGCCATGTCACCATGTAACTGTCCTTGGTGCCAGGAAGGCTGGGGACCGCTGCCGCAGAGCCCAGGACTCACTCCTCCCACCCAGCCACTCCCGTGCCCACTAACTGTCCTTCTTCCACCACCCCATGATCAGTAAGATGTTTGACTCAGACTGTAACCTGTCCGGCCAGAGCCAGGGCTGCTGCTACAAGCTCAGAATAAAGCAACGCAAAGGACAGGTGGTAGAGAGAAGGTGTCAGGGTCACACAGGGGCAAAGCAGCTGAAGATGTGTGCTGACTCAGAAAGATGCCACCAGAACTGCAGGCCTGGAGGCAGAGGAGTGGAACAAGGTCTTGCTGCAGAGGATTTGGGGTTAGACAACGTGGCTTTGGGCCCGAGCCTTACCACTTACGGACGGTGTGATAAATAGGTAAAATTTTCTTCTTTGGTGGAATTTAGCTCAGGTTTCAAGCCTCCTGGGGCAGAAAAGTCTTAGTCACTTCAGAGTGAATTCAGTTATTCCCCAAGAACGTCCGGTCCTCTGTGCAAACACCAGGTCCACGTGGAGCAGCCTCCTTCCCACGTGGCGGAAGCTCCCACCGTGCTCACTCCTGCTCCGGCTTTGCTTCTGCTCTGGGGTCTCCCCACACTCCTCGGGGTTCCTGATTCCTTCTGGGACTGGGCCTGTGGCTGTCCTGGGGATTCCCGATGGTGCCTTCTTTCCCCGAGGATCAGACTCCACTCATCTCACAGGCAGAGCCACAGTGATTTGAACAAAGGTCCTGCCGTGAGGGCCTGGTTTCCACCTGGTGGTATTGGGGGTGACTGAGGGTGACCAGGGTCTTGAGGCCGCTAACTTCATTAATAGGCTGGAGGGAGGGGCAGTCGCCGGAGGCTGCCTCTGAAGGGGCCCCTTGTCCTCAGCCCCTTGTCCTCAGCCTCCCTCTGCTTCCTAGATGCCCTGAGGGGACCACTCGGCCCCACTGTACCCACCCTGCATGTGGCTCGCCTCACATAGGTCTACAGCGATGGCCCCAAGAGACCACGGACCCACCAGCCGGAAACTATGAGTCAATGATAAATCTTTCCTCCTTTGAAGTTGTTTCCTGGGGTTTATTGTCACGGCAATGTAAACATAAGACCTGTCTGTGCAGCCCACACACCCCCTGGCGGTGCCCACAGGCCAGGGGCTGGGCTTTCAGCCTCTTGTGTCACCAAGCCCCAAAAAGCAAATCTCCTCTAGGAAGCCCAAGTGCAATAGGAAGTGTCAGATCCCAAGACCCTTTGTCTGAGGGGGATTTTTAAAAGGGAAATTAAATCCCAGTTGGCCTGCAGCTTCATCCAGGCTCCTGCCAGGAGGCAGCAATTCCTGCTCACTTTGCATCAGAGAGACTTAGGCTCCTTGGTCAGACTGACAACTGACCAGGGTCAGACCAATGACCAGCCAAGGCTGGACCAATAATGGGCCAAGGCTAGACCACTAACTCACATGCTAGTGCCAGCTCCACTGGCTTGAGTGAGCCAGTGTTAGACTTTAATGCCACTCATTCAGCACAGTAGTGGTTTGGATCTGGAATGTCCCCCAAAGGCCATCTGTGAAGAACTGGTCCCAAGGTCCCAATTGAACCTGCAAGACGGGGCCCAGGCATGGAAGTTAGGTCAGGGGTCTTTGGTGGGGAGGCCTTTGGGGCCCAGCCGCCCCTCTCCCTCTCTGCTTCCTGGCCACCACGTGGCAGGCAGTTCCTCCACTGCGGGCTTCTGTCGTCATATGCCACCGTGCAGCCACCACGTGGCAGGCAGTTCCTCCACTGCGAGCTTCTGTCGTCATATGCTGCCATGCAGCCAAGAGCAGTGTGAGCCAAAATGAACTTTTCCTCCAGTAAGTGTTCATCTCAAGCATTCTGTCAAAGCAACAGAGAAGTAACTGGCACAATAGTCATTACTAAAAATTAAATTATATCAACCTACAGTGAGGAAATTGCACCACACTGGCTACGTAACATCCTTGCGTGAACACAGGCACTGAAGTAAGGAATTCTCAGAAATCACCCCTTGCATTCTGCTGCCATCCATGCTCCTGGGTTTCTGCCCTCTGCACCTCTGTGTGGTGATGACGCTAGGGGTGGGATGAGGACACAGGGCAGATGCCCCCAGTCAGGCTCATCCTGCTCAGTAACAAGGACACTGTGGGAAAGGCCTCACCGACTAGGGTCAGGTCTCTCATCTGAGATGCTTGTGTTCTCAGAGAACAGAAACCACCCCGCAGAACCAGACCAGGCCTGGTCTCCCGGCAGAGCCCTGCAGCACCTAAAGAAACGTCCGCCTTCCACCAACGTGGACGGGGTTGCTGGGAGCCATCTGAACAGGGTGACAGACGTGGAGGTCATCACCGACTTCCCTAAGCAGCTCTCGCCTCCCAGGGCCACACACAGGATGCTGTCCCAGGTCGAGGGAACCCACAAAACATCCTCCTCCCACGTGAAACACACCACGGGGAGGGGCATGCCCGCCAGGGTCACGCTGACCAATGACACATCACAAAGGGGAGCGATGGTACCCAACACCAGAAAGATAGCCTAGTGGGAAATTCATGGGCATTTCTTCCTTGTTTGTTTGTGGATCGTCCTCACGTGAGTAAAGGTGGAGTAAACTAACTGAAATGAGGCTATTAAACATTCAGGTCCTGTGTAGGAGGGATTCGTATGGCCAGGGTGGGGAATTCTTTCTTTTCTTCCAGTCAAGTACTAGCCAGGTTCAATTCTGCTTAGCCTCTGATATCAGATGCAAGTGTGTTCAGGGTGGTGTGGCCAGAGAGAAATAGAATTTCAGTGTGATCTGTACTTTTTAAAATTATTAGTGCTATAATTTGCAGTACTGGGGAGGAAACCCAGGGCCTCGTGTGTATTAGGCGAATTCTCCACCAAGCTGCACCCCAGCCTTTTCTTTTCTCTCACATAACCCCTGCTGTACTAAGCCTCGGGAGACAGACATGGCAACCCCCTCCCAAAAATCAATGCACCATTGAAAACCCTATGAACAGCAGAGAAGCACTGACAATAGTGTTTCCCCTGTTGTATGTAGGGTTGCTATGAGTCGGATACCGACTCGACGGCACCTAAGAACAACAACAACATACTAAGCCTCACCTTACTTTCCCTTGAGCAAACTCTCAGGGTCCCACCACATGTCAACCCAGGTCTGGGTCCTGGTTTTCTGGCCCTGTCCCTGAAGAGGTCACGGAGCAGTGGTAGGGATGGGTGTGAGGCCTGGCATGAGGTGACCCTGAAGGCATGGTCTCTACAGTGCCGAAAGCAGGCAGTTCCAGGAGTGGCGTGGCTACAGCTGAGAATCACTTCCACAGGTGACAGCCAGCCAGGCCCATGTCTGCTGCCCCTGCACAGCCTTCCTTGTTGTAGTCGCAAAATTCTGCAACAAATTGAGAGACGGACAGCCAAGAATGTTGGTGAGCTGTGACCAGGAGCTCTGCTAGGGCTCTCCTTTAGCCTCCTTATATCTTAACTTTACTTCTTCGTAACAATCACAGCCACCAGAAAAGGAATGTGTGGGCTTTTAACCTGGTCACTATTTCTCTAATCTCTTCTTCTTACTATGCACCATATAATTATAACAATTGAAGGTATGATCAGGGCAGGCCAGCCTTTCTGGGCATTCCCTCCAAATCACAAGAGATAATTGATAAGTGACCTTCCAGGAACCATGACATCAGCTAGTGTTCTCGGAAACTCGTTTTACTGCATGCACCAGTAAGCCTTCACAATGTCAAACAAAGGACACAGTGAACAGGTGGGCATTTATGCCTCTCCCTGTAGTAAGGTGGGCATCTTGGCCTTTCCAGGCAGCCCTGCCTCTCCTGATGGCCTCTCCACGACTGTGCCTGTCTTAGGTTGTCCCTCCACTTATGAGAGATCTTACCCATCATCAGCAATCAGCCCTCCTGAGAATCAAACAGAGTGAAGGGAGATAAATTCACTGTAACATATTTGGGGGTGCAGCATTTAGGGGTAACACTTGTGACACAGGTCTCAGCAGGAGAGATACCATGCCTGTCCTCCTCCCTCAAGATCCCTGATGGTCCTGCTGGTCTCGTGTTCTGGAATGTGAGGCCTTTCATAGGTCTGTAGACACAGGCAATTCTGACCCAGGTCTGAGGAGCCATGCTGGAGTGTCTACGTGGGTGGCAAGGATGCATCCCTCTGCAGTGTCAAACTGTGGGTTCCTGGTAAACGAGAGCTGGGGAACGTTCCCTACAGTGCTGCTGGGCACTGAAGGAGACGATTTATCAAAAGCCCCCCTGCGTCCCTTACGGAGACCATAACAACTCAATACTATAAACACTTGCAAATCCGCAAGATTAGCAGCTCCTCAGTCAAGTGTGTAGACTTGGCATGGACACAGCAGTGTGGCTCGCTGAGCTTGGCTGAGGTGCACAGAGTCAGAAGGCCCCTGTACAGAACCCCGAGACACACTTGCCTGATAGCCCAAGGAGCCTGGGAGCACGGGCCGGCTGCCCTCATCCCTTGCTGCTGTCTGCAGGATGCTGAGGCCTACCCCACATGCAAGTCGACCCTTACTGGGGTCTTCCCAAGTCTCAGGGAGCAGGTGAGCTAAGCAGGAAGGGTGAAGTGTCAGAGGCCAGACTGATGAAAGCCGGCCGCCCCCAGCCAGAGACGGACAGAGAGAAACCCACAGCTCCCCAAGCATCGATGGTCACTAGTGAGCCAGAGCCCTGACATCAAGCAGCGGCCCTGATATGTCCCCAACTTATCTGGACACAGCCACCAGAGGCCACCTCAACTCCCCCACCACATTCTGGGGGAAGTCCATCCACCAGGGCCAGGGAACAAGTGGCATCAATAACTTTTCGTGTTCTCTAAGTTCTGGATCTTTATCTGTCACCAGGAAACTGTTTTACTTAATTCGAATAACATTTTATATTCCTGTGTTCTGTTTCTTCTGCTGTTGTTGTTGTTGATGTTTTTAGGTGTCATCAAGTTGGGTCCAACTCATAGTGACTCTATGTACAACAGAACGAAACACTCCCTGATTCTGTGCCAGGCACACAATGTTTAAGCCCATTGTTGCAGACATGTGTCAATCCCTCTAGTTGAGGGGCTGCTGCTGCTGCTGTTTCCCCCCCCCCCGCCTCCTCCTCCTCCTCCTTCTTCTTCTTCAATGACCTGCCACTCTTCCAAACATGATGTCCTTCTCCAAGAATTGGTCCCTCCTAACAAAGACAAAATCTAGCCATCCTTGCTTCCAAGGAGCACTTTGGTGGCTCTTCTAGGACAGGTCTCTTTATTCTTTTGGCAGTCCATGGTATATTCAATATTAGTCTCCAGCACCATAATTCACAAGTGTTAATTATTCTCTTGTCTCCCTTATTCAATGTCCAGCTTTCACAACCATACGATGTGACTGAAAATACCATGGTGTGAGTTAGGCACAGCTTCCTCTTCAGTGTGACATTTTTACTTTTTGACACCTTAAAGAGGTCTTTTGCAACTGTTTTTCCCAATACAATGTGTCTTTTCATTTCTTGACTGCTGCTGCTGCTGTAGATGTCGATTATAGGACCAAGTAAAGCAAAATCTTGGACAACCTCAATCTTTTTTCCATTTTTCATGAAGTTGCATACCAACCCAGTTGTAAGGATTTCTGTTTTGATGTTTTTGAGGCACAGACCACACTGTTCTTTGATCTTCATCAGTAAATGTTTCAAATACTCTTCACTTTCAGCAAGCAGAGTTTTGCCATCTGCATAATGCAGATTGTTAATGAGTCTTCCTCTAGTCCTGATGCTGTGTTCTTCATAAAATCCAGCTTCTTGGATTATTTGCTCAGCATAGAAATCGAAGAGGTATGATGAAAGGATACAGCCCTGATGCACACCTTTCTCAACCTTACACCAGGCTGTGTTTCCTTATTCTATTCAAACAACTACCTTCTGGTCCATGTACAAATTCCTCATGAATACAATTAGGTGCTCTGGTATTCCTATTCTTCGCAATGTTATCCATAATTTGTTATGATCCACACAGTCAAATGCCTTTGTATAATCAATAAAACTAGACAGACATCCTTATGGTATTCTCTGCTTTCGGCCAAAATCTATATGACATCAGCAATAATGTCTCTGGTTCCATGCCTTCTTCTGAATCTGGCTTGATTTTCTGGCAGTTCCCTGTCTATATACTGCTGCAGTCAATTTTAAATGATCTTTGGCAAAATTTTACTGGTGTGTGATATCAATGATATCATTCAATAATTTATGCATTTAGTTGGATTCCCCTTTCTTGAGAATAGGAACAAATATGTATCTCTTCCAGACAGTCAGTCAGGTAGCTGTTTTTCAAATCTCTTGACATAAATGAACACTTCCAGTGCTGCATCTGTTTGTTGATACATCTTTGTTGGTATTTCATCAATTCCTGGAGCCTTGTTTTTTGCCAATGCCTTCAAGGCAGTTTCCACTTTGCCATTCAGTACCATTGGTTCCTGATCATATGCGACCTCTTAAAATGGTTGGTCATCCACCAATTCTTTTTGGTACAATGACTCTGTGTATTCCTTCCATCTTCTTTTGATATTTTCTGCTTTATTTAGTACTTTCCCTGTAGAATCCTTCACTGTTGCCACTTGAGCCTTGAATTTTTTCTTCAGTTCCTTAAGCTTGAAATAAACAGTGTGTTCTTCCCTGTTGGTTTCCTGTCTCCAGCTCTTTTCACATGTCATTATAATATTTGATTTTGTCTCTTCATGCTGCCTTTTCAAATCTTCTGTTTAGTTCATTAGCTTCATCATGTCTTCCTTTTACTTTAGCTGCTTATTGTTCAAGGGCAAGTTTCAGTCTCTTTTGACATGTAATTTGATCTTTCTTCTTTTCCTCTTTTAATAACCTTTTGCTTTCTTCACAAATGATGTCTTTGATGTCATGTCACAACTCATCTGGTCTTCAGTCATTAGTGTCTAATGCATCAAACCTGTTCTTGAGGTGGTCTCTGAACTCAAGTGGGATATACTCAAGGTCATACCTTGACTCTCATACACTTGTTCTAATTTTGTTCAGTTTCAGTTTGAACCTATATATAAGCTATTGGTGGTGTGATCCACAATCAGCACCTACTCTTGTCCTGACTTTTGGTATTGTGCTTTTCTAGCATCTCTTTCCACAAATGTAGTCTGTTTTGTTCCTGTATATTCCATCTGGTAGACTCCATGTGTATAGTTGCCATTTATGTTGGTGAAAAAAATGTATTTGCAATGAAAAAGTGATTGGTCTGACAAAATTCTGTCATGCAATTTCCAGCCTTGTTTCTGTTAGCAAGGCCATATTTTCCAACTACTGATTCTTCTTCATTTCCAACTTTTCCATTCCAGGCACCAGTAATTATCAGTACATCCTGATTGAATGTTTGATCTATTTCAGATTTAAGAAGCTGGTAGAAATCTTCCCTATCTTCATTTGTAGCCTCAGTGGTGGATGAGTGATTTTGAATAATAGTCCTATTAACTCATCTTCCTTGTAGGCGTATGGATATTCTTCTATCACTGACAGCATTGTACTTCAGGACAGATCTTGAGATGTCTTTTTTGATGATTAATGCAACCCCATTTCTCTTTAATCTGTCATTCCCAGCATAGTATACCATATGATTATCTGATTCAAAATGGCCCATGCTGGTCCATTTTAGCTCGCTGATGCTTATAATGTCAATGTTTATATGCTCCATTTCATTTTTGATGATTTCTAATTTTCCTAGATTCATACTATGTATATTCCACATTCTAATTATTAAAAGATGTTTACAGTTGTTCCTCCTCATTTTGAGTCATGCTATATCAGCAAATGGAGGTCCCTGGGGCTTTATCCCATTCCCATCAGTAAGGTAGACTCTACTTTGAGGAGATAAGTCTTCTCCAGTTGTCTTTGGAGTGCCTTCCACCTTGGGGGTCTCATTTGCTAGCAGTATATCTGACAGTGTTTCTCTGCTTTTCATAGTTTTCAATGGCTAATTGTTTGGGGAGTAGGTTAGCCATGTCCTTCTCCCTAGTCTTTCTTAGTCTGGAAGCTCAGCTGAAATCCATCCACTATAAGTGACCCTGCTGGTTTCTGTAATACCCATGGCATAGCTTTCAGTATCACAGCAACACACCAGCCTCCATAGTACAGCAAACGGACAGACACGTGGGGATCTATTTCTCCTAGTGTTCAAGTTTTGCCTTAGTGTTGCCTTTGGCATCTTAAATTTTTAAATGCTAGAGGGTTTATTTCCATTTTCCACTCCTGTGACAGAACTGAGTGAAAATAGACCTTGAAGCAATTGAAGCACCAGGATTCCCATTGCTGCGAGGTCTCAGGGTTCCACTGGTGTGAGGTTCCAGGAACTTTCAATATGGGAAGAGCAAGGCCCTGGAGGTCTGATTCAGACTCTGAGTGGTCAAACAGCCGTGTGGGAGCCATGGCTTCCGCAGACCCAAGGCCTGGGACTGTGCAGAGACAAGGGCCTTGGCATTGGCAAAGCTGTGGCGTGAGTAATTCTCCATCAGACACTGTTGGGAGGCCTTTGTGCTTCATTGTATAAATGAGAAAACTAAACTGAGGCAAGTAAAGCACAGTCAGGAAGTGGTTTTAGGCATCGTTTCCAACTGGTGTGACGTTGCCAGTTCCAGGGCCCACCATGGGCTCAGTCCACTGGTGTGAGGTTCCAGGAACTTTCAATATGGGAAGAGCAAGGCCCTGGAGGTCTGATTCTGAGTGGTCAAACACCGTGTGGGAGCCATGTGGGACCCTCATCACCACCCACACGCAGTCCTCCCGCATCAAACCCTCCACTTCCCCATAGGTGTCAGGTTAGTAGGTTGGTCCTTCCTCAAGGGCCTGCCCCACACACTCCTAGCAAGGGCAGCTGGAGCAGCTCCACGTCATAACCCCAAGGGACTGGTGGCCCTTGCACCTGCCTTCTGTGGGGATAAAGTCAGTGACAAATCTCCTTGATGTCTTTGACATAAAGAAAAGTTTGTAAAAAGTAGTAATAAGCAACATCAATAAAATTGCAAGAGCAAACGTCTCGGTGCTGTCGGCTGTGGACGCTGAGGCCGGTACCTGCTGAAAATCTGGCCACGAAGTTAGCGAGGGTGGGGGACACAGAGGTTTGGCATCCCTGTGGCAGCACATGTCACGGGGGGAGAAATCTAGGAAGATGGAGGCAAACCTTGGTCCTCGGTCATATTTATGAAAAAACTTAGACCCAGAAGGGAGCTTCAAGGATGATTTATTCAGAGTTGGAAAAGAAGAAAGTGCCGTTGAATGCCAGGGAAAGCAGGCTGGGGAGTTAGGCCAGAGTGAGGAGGCAGGAGATGAGAAGGCAAAGGGAGAGGGAGAGTTACACTTCCTGAGACAGAAATCAGGAAGCAGCAGGTCCTGCAGGGAAGATCTGCAAACAGCTGCCTTTACGCCTCTGAGTCAGAGGTCAAGAAGCA
>VMDO01024711.1:0-29282 GCA_007922755.1 Pedetes capensis | reverse complement strand
CGTGTGCCGGCGTGGCGGTCGCCGTTGTGATTGGGACCCCGGTGGCGTGGCGGACGTGGCGTTCACGGGCGGCTGTAGGGGAGGGCCGTGTAAGGCTTCAGCCCGGCGCTCCACAGGGACCTCGTTCCTCGGTGGGGCTGCACTTGCATGCTCTGTGCGGGGATCCAGCCGTCTCTGCTGCTGTGTGGAAATCACTCACGCCTCGTTCCCCACAACAACCCGCCTTGTCCTCATCACCTCCATCATCACCATGAGGAGGAGGAGGAGGGAGAAGAAAGAACGAGGAAGAGGGGGAGGAGGAGGCTGAGAAGGAGAAGAAAAGAGAAAGAAGAGGCAGATGAAGAAGAGGAGGAGGAGAAAGAAAGAAAGAAAGAAAGAAAGAAAGAGAAAAAGGAGGAAACAAAAGCACCCCGAGGACCGCATTCTGCCGAGATGGAGGACGGCATCCTCAATAGGACCTGGAGAGAATAGAATGGGCAATTGGGGGGCAGAGGGATTAGTGAACCCTACAGGCTCTCCCCTAAGGGGAGGCGGTCTGGTTGCAGAAGCGCGTGACACTGCTCGCGGCGCGTGTGCCCTCAGCCAAAAAGAAGTCTGTGTGCCTTGGGTGGGAGGGCTTCCCATGCCCCGCTGGTGTAGGCCAAGCCGTCGAGCGCTCGTCTCCATGAGTTCGTGTGCATGAGCACGACCGTGGGAACGGCAGTGGGTAAGATGCTTTGACGCATCTTTTAGAGAGGCCCGTCAAGGGGTCGGGAGTATGGTGGGTGGGCAGGGGCACAGAGTCCCAAGGGAGGGCAATTAGAGAGGGGTCCGCCCGGCTTTGGTGTGTTAAGCCAATAATTAGTTGTCAGAGGTGGGATTTGAACCCTATGCCTCACAGGAGAGAGTATGACCTGAACGCACGCAACACCTTACACCGTTTGGCCATCCTGACCGCCTGTGGGAATGTGTGTTTGCTCGCCTACCTGGGAACCGTCAGGAGCGTGGGTGCCCTTGGGAGCCGATGGTGGGCGGTGCCCAGCGGCCTCTGGTCTTCCACCGGTGGGACGCCCCGATGCCGCCCATCCACCCCCTGGTCCCAGTCGGAGGTGATCGCTCACCCCCGGGCCTGCACGGGCCTCATCTCCTCGGCAGTCGATCCGGTGCCCGCGCGGACTCCTCGGGTCTGGCGGCCCATGTGGGAAACAAAGGGCGGGGTGCGCTGGGCGGATCCAAGGCGTTTGCGGCCGGATCAGGGTCCGGGTCCGGGCGGGCTCGCCTGGTGCGGGGCTCGCAGTGCTGGCGGCACTGGCTGTGGGGTCCGCAACCAGGCCAAGCCTCTCCGCGCCGCCCCCACCGCCAGGCCCCGCGCAGCCTGGGAGCAGCCGGCCCAGAGTCGGTGTCGCCGTGGCTCCGTGAGAAGCGAAGGGGCCTGGACGTGGGGAGGCCGTGCGGTGAGGGTCCTCCGCTCCAGGCCTCGGCATTGGCCTCCGCCTCGAGCGTGGGGCGCGGGTCAGCCAGTGCTCCCTGGGGTCTGTTGTGTGGCCGGAGGAGCCGTGCCGGGCCTCGCTCCCCGTTGGCTGGGTTTCTTGGGGCGTCGTCGGTGCGGTGACAGCGAGGAACCCCAGGGCCTGCGGTGGCGCCGCTCTGGTGTCCGTCCTGGTAGGGCTCTAGGAGCTGTGGCTGGGCGCGTTGGTGGTAGAGTGGTGAGCATAGCTTCCTCCCAAGCAGTTGGCTCGGGTTTGATTCTCGGCCACCGCAGCTATTTCCTCCATTTTGCCCACGTCCAGAGCTTCGATGTCACAGGCGCGAGGCGCCGAGCGGCCCGGGAGTGCGTCCTTAGGCCATCTGTGTGTGGTGGAAGGAGGCGCGCCATATTTTGTTGTTGCCCGGAGCAGAAGCGGAGCTGCTGGGCTCTCTGGGCGGCCTCGGTGGCCGGGGTCAGGCGGCCGAGCTCTGGCTCCACAGGCGCCCACTGGGCGCTCCCTGGTCGTCTAGTGGTTAGGATTCGGCGTTCTCAGCGCCGCCACCCGTGTTCGATTCTCGATCAAAGAATCCTTTCTTTCTCCTCTCCGGCTCCTTCACGCTGCTCCTCCGCTTTTGGACAAGCAGGCTTGCGGGCACCCCGCACCTCCGCGACCTGACTACACGGCCAGCCTCGCCCACGTCCAGTCCGCCCGTCTCCCTGGCCACTCAGCCCGTCCTCTTCTCTCTTGCCCGCTGCCACTGTCCGCCATTGGGCTTCTGCCCTCTTCTGTGTGGCTACCTGCACAGCTTCCGACCCCACCAAGACAGACACTACCACCACCAAAAGACACACAGCTGCGGGTTCGAGCCTGCACACGCACGAGTGCACAGACTCACATCCATCCACCCCACACACACAGTCACCCAGTTGCACCGAAGTCACCGTTAGAGGTGGAAAAAGCTGAGTAGATCCTTCTCTTAGTTCCTGAAGAACCCCCCAGATCCTCCACCTGCTCCACCCGCTCCTTGCCAGCCTCCAGTGCCTTTGCGGTTGCCTCAGAGCATCAGTGTCCTTCCCCGGTGTCCTGCGCCAAGGCTCAGGCCCCAGAGGAGCCTCTGTTTGGCCACGTGCTCAACAAGCCCTCTCCCTCTTTGGCAAACTGGAAAAGTCGATTGGTTGTAATAGCACACATCGGGCAAAATGATCCTGGTTCGGTTCATCAATCGTCCCCTCTGTCCTCGGGTGGGGGAAGGGCAGGGCCAGGACTCTCCCTCTGTGCTATTGAGCGATGCCAGGCAAGGTGGCTGTCGTGCCACCTGTTCTCCCCCTCCTGGGAGGATCTACGTCACCTGTCAGACCTGCCCTCCCTGCCATGAGAGCCACTCATGCCCTGAGCTCTCCCGCCCTTCCACCTCCAGCCAGTCCCAGACTGTGTTGGAGTTCATCCTGCATCAATGACTGTGGCCAGGAGCTCAGCGCCCCTCATCCCCCCAAGTCCAGCCCCACCCCACCCTGCAGGGCACCGTGTAGGTAGAGATGTGCCAAGATGTCCTCTGGAGAGGTCCCTCGAGCTGGTCGATCGGGAACTGCCATCAGGCAAGCTGCCCTGAGCAGGTGCGGGCAGCGGGTATTGAGACCGACTTCTAGGGGACGCTGGCCTTGAATTCCACTGGCAAAGCACTGAATCCTTGTCTCAAAATGGGCAGGGACTCATGGATCTCGCCAGTCTGCCAGGCGCCTATGTTGGACTGGGGCGGGTTTTCTGTTCCCACCTCACCACCCGACCGTCTATGCAGGTCCTCATCCCTCCATGCAGCCCCGTGTGAAGGTACCCATCGTGTTCTGGAGCTGCTTCCCAAAACCAACTGCAGAGCTCATTCTGCTTGCCGCCCGAACCTTCTTGAAAGCGAAGCTCACCGTCCCATCTGCTGTTGGGTGGACTTGGACGACGTGGGCTCATCATCGAGGTGCCACTTGGCTAGAGGCCCCCACTGCAGGGATTCAGGCGTTGGCAGTGAGCCGGGATAGTTCTCTTGCGGTTGGGTCCGTGGCACCCAGTGCTGCCTAGGGCAGAGGGTGAGGCTGCCAGGAGGGCCACGGTGTGGGGGGTGCCTGGGCAGGGCGCAGGCTTGCTGGCAAGGGCTGGGATTACGGCTGGTCGTTCTGAGGACTCTCGGCGAGGGCGGGGGTGGCTGTGAGGTTGGCATCGCAGCTCTCAGCTCCGGGGAGATCGCGCTGTCTGCGGGGCCTAAAGTGGGGGGGCAGGGACCGACTGGCAGGAGGCCAGAGGAGGCCCAGACTGGGGAGGTCGTGAGCATGGGTGTGGTCATCTCCCACTCGTGAGACAGGGGAGGGGTGACGGGGTGGGCGATTTGAGGGCGAGCCTGGAGACGGCCCGTGACACCCGACTGCCAACGGGCGAGAGTGGGCTCCAGTCGGTTGGAGCGATGAGGAAGGCCGTGAACGGAGAGGTGCTCTCCTGGCTGAGGTTTGGGGCCTCGCCTCGGGACGACTAGACTCATGAGTGGGTCCAGGGGCGATGTGGAAAGTGTTGTCGGTACCAGGGAGGGCGCTAGAGCAGGTCTAGGCCAGGTGCGAAAAGGGTGGGGAAGCGACTGGAACAGGGATGCGAGTGACCCCCACGCCCCAGGGAGGCCAAGCGTTCTTGGGTCAGGTATGTGATTGTTGGGTGGGTGGGACAGTGGGAGTGGGGTGGGGAAAGGTCTGGATCAAAGAGGCACAAACAACAGAAGAAACACGGCATCCTTGAGGAATGTTGATTGGCGCTGGGGTGTGGGGTCCTAGGTGCCGTGGTTCGTGGTTCGGGTGGGGAGATCAGGGTGGGGAGATCAAGGTGGCCACAGGATGGTAAGAAATGTCCTGGGTGGTCCCTGATAAGCCAAGCAGATGGAATTAACAGCCTGCAAGTGGGATGTCATTGTTGGAAGTCATCTTAAATCCCTCATGTGCAATGATGGCCCTTTGGCCCTGTAGGAGACCCTGGGGGGAATTCCTGGCTAGCCCATGGGGCAACAGGCCTAATGTCCTAGGTGAGGAAATGGGAAGAGGTGGGGCGAGTGAGTGCGAGGGCGGGAGCCTGCGCACACGCGTGGGTGTGAGTGTCGGTGGCCAGAGCAGAAGAAAAGGAAGGAAAGTGTGGGGCTCAAGAGTTGGGAGACAGAAGGCCACTCGTTGTTCGGGGGCAGCTTCTCAACCAGGGCGATGCAGACGCGGGGAGGCAGGCATCCCGCGTGGCAGGTGAGAATTCTAACACTGAACCACCCATGTACCCATACTACCGGTAGCAGACGCTGCCACAGGGGAACTGGTCCCCTCTGGCCAAGAGTGAAGGCTCCGTTGGTGCCTGCACTACCAGGAGAGGCTCCAGGGCCATCGGAGGACTTTAGCTCCGTCCTGCACCCTCCCAGCACTGTGCCCACCCTCGCATCTGCGGGCGCACGGGGTTGTGCAGAGGTGAATTCGTCCCAGGGTGCGCATTCCCTGCTGCGCAAAGCCAAGAACCTGCCAGTCCGCTGTCGCCAGAGGAAGGCTGGAGCCTCCCCGCGCGAGGCCCGCACCCTAATGCCTACCAGGACCGATGACCTGTGCCAGGCATGGCTGGGAGCGCATGTCGCCCTAGGAGATCGCACCCACCACCCGCAGCCCCATCGACTCTCGTCTCTCCAAGGGGAAGAGAGATGCCGTACCGCAGGCCTTCTGACATGGCTGTCCCCGTTGGGGTTGGGACCCTGGTGGCGTCGCGGACATGGCATTTTGGCGTGGCTGTAGGTGAGGGCAATTTCACCCCACCACTGGGCGCTCGTTCCGGGGTGGGGCTGGACTTGCGTGGTCTGTGCGGGGATCACAACTCTGGCAAAGTCAGCGTCTCGGCTGCTGTGTGAGGGGCGGAAGGCAGGTGCAGGCGTGGAGACCACCCATGTTCAGTCCCCCTCAACAACCCTGCTGGCCCTTACCACTACCATCACCCCATTTTCTCCTTGATACTCCTCCTCTTCTCCTCCTCCACTGAAGAAGCCTGAGGACCGCGTCCTGCCAAGATGAAGGTCGAATTCCTCCGCAGGGCGTGGAGAGAACAAAACGGGCACGCGTGGGCCGTGGGATTGGTGAACAGAACCGGCTGTCTGGGTACAGAAGCATGCGACCCTGGTGTGCCCTCCCCCAAGCAGAAGTCCGTAGGTCGTGGGTGTTGGGCTTCCCACCGCTCACAAGTGCAGGCCAGGCTCTCGAGCACACGTCTCCCTGAGTGCGTGTGCGTGTGCGAAGTGGAAGCGTTGGGGGAAGACGAAGGTGTCAAGTCGGTGTCAGTGGAGCGGAAGGTGGAGGAGGAGAGAGGAGGTGGTACAGCGCAGTACCGAAAGGTGGTCCGGGGGAGAGTCAGGAGAGAGGAGTGCGGGAGTTGGTGGGGAGTGCGACAATGGGAAGGGTCGTGGGTGGAAGACCCTGGCACAAGACTGCAACCTGAACGCAGCGCGGCTATCCTGACAACACACAGAAGAACGTTGTCACTGGCCTGGCTGGGATCCGGCAGGAGCGCGGGTGCCCCACCTGGGCCAAAACAGCCCCTTGCCCGGCGGCCTCGGTGCGCCCTGGGCAGCCCTCGCCGGCCGCGCAGCACGAATCCGGCGGCCTCTAGTCCTCCATCGGGCGGACGCTGCGACGCTCCCCACCCCACCACTGGGCCCGCGTGGGGCTCTCCTCCACCCGCAGCCCAGCCGCCGCCCGCGCCTCCTCTTCGCGGCGCGCTGCCCTGGTGAGAAGCAATGGGCCGAGGCGCTGGGCGGGCCCACGGCGGCCGGGTCAGGGTCCGGGTCCAAGTCCCGGCGCGTGGTGCTGGCGGCGCGGGCTCTGGGGTCCGAGACCCGAGCGGCACGGCGGTGGCAGAGGCTGAGGCTGGCTGGCCCGCGTCGTCCTCGTTAGTATAGTGGTGAGTATCCCCGCCTGTCACGCGAGAGACCTGGGTTCGATTCCCCGATGGGGAGGCCTGTCCTTTTACCCCAACCGTCAGCCTTCGGGCTCCGCGCCGCGCCCACCGCCAGGCCCCGCCCAGCCCGCGAGCAGCCGGGCCAGAGTGGGTGTCGCAGAGCTCCCTGTGGCACGCACGTGCCGGGAAGTGGGGAGACCGTACTGTGAGGAACCTCCGCCTCCGCCTCGAGCGTGGGGCGCAGGGCTTGGGAGCCGCCGGGCAGAGGGGGCTCCCTAGGAGCCGGGCTTGTGGCCGTCGGAGCCCGGCCGGGCTGCACCACCGGCTGTCTGGGCTTGGTAGGGCATCATCGGCGAGGTGACGGCGAGGAGCCGGGAGGATGGCGGTGGCGCCGTGCTGGTGTCAGTCTGTGCGCGTTGGTGGTATAGTGGTGAGAGCATAGCTGCCTTGCCGGCAGTTGACCCTTGTTCGACTCCCGGCCAACGCAGCCTCTGCCTCCGTTTTGCCCACGTCCAGGGCCTTGGTGTCACAGGCAGGAGGCGCTGCGTGGCCCGTGAGTGCCCTGTGTGTGGCGGAAGGAGGCCCGCGATGTTTTGTCGCACCGGAGAGCAGAAACGGAGCCGCTGAGTTCCCCAGCTGGCCTTGGATATCAAAAGAGGTGCCAGGCGGCCCGGGCCAGGCCCGGAGGGTCCCGCTCCACAGGTGAGCACTGGTCACCTTACTTTGTGCTTCCTGGTGGTCTAGTGATCAGGATTCGGCGTTCTCACCGCCGCGGCCCGGGTTTGATTCCCGGTCAGGGAAGTTTTTCTTCTCGCCCTTTTGCCACTCTTTTCTCCCACGCCATCACACCGCACCTCCCTTTTCAGCCAAGCAGGGTCCTGGCACCCCATACCTCCCGCGTCCTGACGAGGAGGCCCACCCCTTCTACATCCGCCTGCCCAACTCCCTGGCCACTCATCCTGTCCTCTTCACCTGTCGCCACCTTCCGCCCTTGGGCTTCTGCCCTCTTCCTTGCCCGACGTTCGCCTCGCTCCTCCTCTTCCCGCAGCCCCAAGCAAGCCTGGCCAGCTCAGCTTTTCTATAGCTGTGGCCGCTTGCATAGCTGCCGTTGCCAAGGCGGCATTCACCACATAGACCACCACAAGCACCAGCACCAGCACCAGTACCACCGCCATCTGCCAAAGTGCACGCAGCCGCGGGATCAAGCCTGCACATGCACGAGCGCACACACATCAATCCCACACGCACACAATCACACAATTGCACTGAAGTCGCTGATAGACGAGGGAAACCTGAGTAAATCCTCCTCTTGGTTCCTGAAGAAGCCTGCTCCAGATCATCCACCTGCTCCACCTGCTCTTCGCCAGCCTCCTGTCCCCTTTTCCATCGCCTCAGCGCATCAATGTCTCCGGATCCTTCCCAGGTCCCCATGGCCCTTCCAGTTTCTTCGCGTGCTGAATGAGCCCTCTTGCTCTTTGCCAAAGCTCCATGTTGACTGAGTGGTTGGAATAGTACGCGGCGGACAAAATGACCCTGGTTCGGTCCATTGATTGTCCACTCCTTTATTCAGGTGTGGCCGGGACCGGGCCAGGACTCTCCCATGGCCCAGCTTGAGCAAGGCCAAGCCTGGTGGCTGACATGCCACCTGTTCTCACCATCCTTATGGCATCGGCGTCACCTGTTGGGGCTGCCGTCCCACCACCAAGCCACTTGTGCTCCTGAGCTCTCGCTCCCTTCTACTGCGAGCCAGGTCCAGACCTTGTTAGAGTTCGTCCCGCATCAGTTTCAGTGGTGAGGAGCCCAGCGCACCTCATCCCCCAAAGCCCGGCCCACCCCACCCTGCCAGAGTATGCCATGGATGTAGAGGTGTGCCAAGAAGTCCTCCGGAGAGGTCCCGAGAGCTAGACGACTGAGACCACTGGACTGCTGGGAGGTGAAAGAGAAAGAAAAGGCAAAAAGGATCGGGAACAACCAACCACCTGGCCACCGGAGCAGGTGTGGGCACCAGCGTGTGGAGACAAACTTCTAGGCAACACTGGTCTTGAATTCCCCCAGCAACACGCTGAATCCTTGTGTCAAAGTAGCCAGGGACTCCTGGAGCATGCCCATCTACCAGGTGCCTAAATTAGACTGGGACCAGTTTTCCATTCCTGCCTCATTACCCGACCGTCTATACAGGTCCTCAGCCCTCCATCCAGCCCCGTGCAAACGTACCCATCGTGTTCTGGAGCTGCTCCCGAAAGCCAACTGGAGAGCTCATTCTGCTTGCCACCTAAACCTTCCTGAAACTGAAGCTCACTGTCCTGCCACGGACACTCATCTACCATTGGGCAGACCTGGACGACGTGGGCCTGTCTCAGTGCCACCCGGCTAGAGGCACCACTGTTGGGATTCAGGCGCTGGCAGTGAGCGGGGGGCAGTTCCCTTGTGGTTGGGTTCGTGGCAACCAGCGCAGCCCAGGGTAGAGGACGTGGCAGGACAATAAGGAGTGGGGTCGGATGAACTGTGCTTGTTGCCAGGAGGGCCACAGTGTGCAGGGTGCCTGGGCGCGGCGCCCTTTTATGGCCCGAGTTGGGATTTTGGCTGGTCATTCAGCCAGGGGTTCTGAGGACGCTGGGCAAGAATAAGGGTGTCAGGGGTGGGTGACATCAGGGCAGCTCTCAGCTCTCAGGGAGATCAGGGAGATCCTGCTGTCCGGGGGGTGGGGACCTGGACTAGGGCTGGGGGCCGACTGGCAGGAGACCATAGGAGGCAGGGTTGGGGGACGGAGTGGGCAGGGGCGTGGTCATCTCAGGAGGCATGAGGTGGCCTCGGGATGGGAAGCAATGTCCTGCGTGGGGGGTAGGGGGGCGGTCCTTGGTAAGCCCGGCGGACAGAATTAACAGCATGCACGTGGGATGTCATTATTGGAAGTCTTAAGTCCCTCGTGTGCAACAATGACAGTGTGGCCCTGTAGGAGACCCCGATGTTTGGCACTAAAGAGATGGGAATTCGGCCAGGTGCGGTGGCACATGCCTGTAATCCCAGCGGCTGGGGAGGCGGAGGCAGGAGGATCGCAAGTTCAAGACCAGAGGCAGCCTGCGTAATTTAGCAAGACCCTGTCTCAAAAAGTAAAAAATTGGCTGGGGGTGCAGCTCAGTGGTCCAGCACTTGCAGAGCATGCAGGCGCGAGGCCCTGGGTTCAACCCCCAGTACCACACACACACACACACACACACACACACACACACACACACACGGAGATGGGAATTCCTGGCTAGCCTATTGGGGAACAGGCCTAATGTGGGTGAGGAAACAGGAAGAGCTTGGGCGAGTGAGTGTGACGTCTCAGTTCCTGTGTGGATGTGAGGTTCCATGTCCGGTGCCACAGGAAGGGAAGGAAGGGGTGGGGCTCGAGAGTAGGGAAATAGGAGGGGCAATTCCGTTTTGGGGCAGTGTCCCACTCCTGGTGATATGGGAGAAGGCAGGTGGCAGAGGCATGTGGCACGTGGGCGTGGGAGTGGAGGTGGTGCAGGCCAGGGTGAGCATCTAAAGTAGAAGGAAGGAGTCAGTGCAGAGCGCTGCCACCTCCCCTGGGGGCCTTGGAACTGCAGGACAAAAAAGGGAACTGCTCCACTGCATGGACAGGGAATCAAACCAGGCGTCCCGTGTAGCAGGCGAGAATTCTACCACTGAACCAACCATGCACCATTGCCTACTGTCACCTGACACTGCCACAGAGGCACTGGTGCTGGCCTGTGGAGAGGGAAGGCTCCATTGGTGCACGCACCACCTGGAAAGGCTCCAGGCCTGTGGTAGGACTTTGGTCCCCCCTCCTGCCATGGTGCCCACCCATGCGCTCACAGGTGCACATGATGGTGGAGAGGTGGACTGGCTCCACGGCGTGCGTTCTCTGCCACCCAGGCCCCAGAGCCTGCCTCTCTGGTGTCCCCAGATGAAGGTAGGGGCCCCGCACCTGGCCCGTGCCCTAATGCCTATCAGGACCGATGACCTGTGCCAGGCATGGCTGGGTGCGCATGTCGCCCTCGGGGACCTGCACTCCACAACCCGCAGCTCCAATGACGCTCGACTCTCCACGGGGCAGAGAGAGCCAAACCGCACGGGTTCCGGTGTGGCCATCGCCATTGTGGTTCGGCTGCTGTGGCGCCTGGGACAAGGCATTGATGGGCGGCTGTAGGGGAGGGCAGTGTAGGTTTTCAGCCCGCCGCCCCACAGGGCCCTCGTTCCTCCGTGGGGCTGGACTTGCATGCTCTGTGCGGGGATCCAGCCATCTCTGCTGCTGTGTGGGAATCACCCGCGCCTCATCCGGCACAACCCCCCTCACCACCTCCATCATCACCACCTCACCCTTGGGGGAGGAGGAGGAGGAGTAGGAGGAGGGGGAGGAGAACAAGAAGAAGAACAAGAAGGAAGGAGGAGGAGGAAAGGGGAGAGGAGGAGAAGTCTCTGAGGACCGCATCCTGCAGAGATGGAGGACGGCACCCTCAACAGGACGTGGACAGAATGGAATGGGCAGTTGGGAGCAGAGGGATAGGTGTCGCCTTAGGGGAGGTGGTTAGGTTGCAGAAATCTACAACTCAGGACACTACCCGTGTGCCCCCCCCCCCAAGAGAAGTCAGTGCATCGTGGGTGGAGGGTTTCCCACGCCGCACAGGTGTAGGTCGGTGCTGCGAGTCACGTTTCTGTGCGTGGGTGTGCGGGAGGGAGACCGTGGGAAGCGCAGTGGGTAGAAGGTGGGAGGCCCTGGTGCATCCTTCAGATTGGCGCGCATAAGGGGGCAGGGAGATTAGAGGGTGGGCAGGGGCGCAGGGCCCAGATAGCGCCAATCAAAAGGAGGCAGTGCAGGCTGGGTGTCTGGGGCCAAAAGGTGTGCTTGTCAGGAGTGGGATTCGAACCCACGCCTCCAGGGGAGACTGCGACCTGAACGCAGCGCCTTAGACCGCTCGGCCATCCTGACGGAAGATCGGAGCTTTTTGCCGCTCACCTGGCTGGGAGCCTGGCGGGAATGAGAGTGCCCTGAGGGGGACGATGGCGCGCGGTGTCTGGTGGCCTCTATTCCTCCATCGGGCGGACACCCCGACACTCTCTCCCACTCCCTAGTCCCAGCCGGAAGCGATCGCACGCCTGGGCCGCGCGGGCCTCTCCTCCTCCCCCTGCCGAGCCGCCCGCCCGCGCCTCCTCTTTGCGGCGCGCGGGCCCGGTGAGAAGCAATGGGCCGAGGCGCTGGGCGGGTCCACGGCGGCCGGGTCAGGGTCCGGGTCCAAGTCCCGCGTGGTGCTGGCCGCGCGGGCTCTGGGGTCCGAGACCAGGGCGGCGCGGTGGTGGCAGAGACTGGGGCTAGATGGCCCACGCCGTCCTCGTTAGTATAGTGGCGAGTATCCCCGCCTGTCACGCGGGAGACCGGGGTTCGATTCCCCGACGGGGAGGCCTCTGTCCTTTTACCCCAGCTGTCCCCGCTCGGGGCCTCGGCCTCCGCCTCGAGCATGGGGCCCAAGGCTTGGGAGTCACGGGACAGCGAGGGCGCCTGGAGGGGAAGGCGCTGGAGTGAGGCCGCAGGAGCCCGGCGGGGCGTCTGGGTGTTGTGCGGCGTCGTTGGCGCTGGGACATCGAGGAGCTGCGGACCGGCGGTGGCGCCGCGCTTGGCGCTTGTGTCGGTCCTGGGCGGGCTCGGGAGCTGCCGGCAGTGCGCGTTGGAGGTATAGTGATGAACATAGCTGCCTTCCCAGCATTTGACCCGGGTTCGGTTCCTGGCCATCGCAACCTCGGTTGTCTTTTTGCCCACGTCCAGGGCCGCAGAGGCCCGGGTGCAGGGCGCCGCTTGGCCAGAGAGTGCGTCCTTGACCGGAGCATGTGTGGCGGAAGGAGGCGCGCGATGTTTTGTAGATTCCGGGAACAGGAGCGGAGCTACTGGGCTCTCCCGGTTGCCTTGGTTGGTAACGGAGGCCCCCGGTAGCCGGGGCCAGGTGGACGGGGCTCTGGTTGCACAGGCGCCCACAGGAGACAGCATCCCAGTGCTCCCTGGTGGTCTAGTGGTTAGGATTCGGCGCTCTCACCGCCGCGGCCCGGGTTCGATTCCCGGTCAGGGAAACCTTTTTTTCTTTCTCTCTCTTCCCACCGTTTTCTTCTCCGGCGTCTTCACACCGCGCCTCCCCTTTTGGCAAAGCAGGGTAGGGGGCACTACGCGGCCCACGCCAGGCCCGCCCATCTCCTTGGCCTCTCAGCCCATCCTCTTCGCCTCGCTGGCCTTCCCCATTTCCGTCCTTGGGCCTCCGCCCTCTTTGCCCGACCTTCGCCTCCCTCCTACTCTTCCCGCAGCCCCAAGCAAGCCTGGCCAGCACAGCCTTTCTAGGCCTGTGGCCGCCTGCACGGCTGGCGCCGCCTCCCCAGCCGCCCCCCCGCCCCCCCCACCAGCATCACCACCACCCACCCAAAGGCACGCAGCCGCGGGTTCGAGTCTGCACACGCGCGAGCGCACACACGCACATCCATCCCCGCCTACAATCACAATCGCACCCAAGTCGCCGATAGATCAGGGGAAAGCTGAGTAAATCCACCCTTCCTAGTTCCTCAAATAGCCCCCAGATCCTCCACCTGCTCCACCTGCTCCTCACCAGCCTCCAGTCCCCTTTGCCCAGGCCTCAGCGTGTCAATGTCCCCCAATCTTTCCCTGGGGCCGTCTGTGCTGAGGCTCGGGTCTCGGAGGCTACTCAGGTTTGGTCATGTGCTGAATGAGCCCTCTCGCTCTTGGCAAAACTGGAAGTGGATTGAGTGGTTGAATAGCACGCGGTGGGCAAAACGACCCTGGTTCAGTCCTCGCTCTTCTCCTCCATCCTAGGGTGGACCAGGGACCGGGCCAGGACTCTCCCGCGGCGCTGCTTGATCGAGGCCAAGCCTGGTGGCTGAGGGGCCACCTGTTTTCGCTATCCTGGGGACATCCACATCACGTATGGGGGCCACCGTCCCCGCCATGTGAGCCACTCGTGCCCTGACCCACGTCGGTGACTGTGACGGGGAGCCCAGCGCCCCTCATCCCCCGAAGCCCGGCCCCACCCCACCCTGCCAGGGCACCGTGGAGGTAGAGATGTGCCAAGAGGTCCTCTGGAGACGTCCCTCGAGCTGGATGATCCTGAAAAGCCACCAGCAGAGCCGCCCCAAGCAGGGGTGGGCACCGGCGTGTGGAGACAAGAGTTCCAGGCAACACTGGCCTTGCATTACACTGACATCGCGCTGAATCTTGTCTTGAAATGGGCAGAGACTCACGGAGCGCGCCGTCTACCACGTTTTTCTTCTTGTATTGGTGGTTCAGCATCGTCAGAGATCGGGAGGTGAATGTCATCTCTTCTGGATCTGTCTGCCCCACCTCCTCTCTTTCTTTCTGTTTCCTGGTGGTCTGGGTATCTAGGACAGGCTGGTGTGGAACATCTACGTAGGACGGGTCATCCTTGAACTTGGAGCAATGCTCTGGCCTCTGCCTCTGCAGTGTGGGGCTTATAGGCATTTGGCACTGCAGCAGGCTTTTAGGGTTACTCTTTACATCTTTCTGCCTCCTAACTGGGCACGTTCCCCACCTCTTCTCCTAAGTTTGGGAGTTGGAGGCAAGAGGATCTTGATGGAGGCCCATGACAGCGTGCATAACTTAGTGAGACCCTGCCTCAAAACAAATAAATAAATACATATAATAAATGGACTGGGTTGCAATCGACTGTCAGAGCACATTCATAGTTTGTGCTAGGCCCTGGGTTCCAACCCCAAGTACCAACTACAGAAAAAATCTTATCTGCCTCTTTTTCCAGGCCACCTCTCCTTGGGAACTATTTGTTCTGAGGTCTTTTCCCTACACCTGCCTGTCTTGGCTGGCTGAAACGAGTCTTCTTACCAGTAGACATTATCTAGGGTTTCACCTCTGCCAGTCCTGAGAGGAGCTTGGCTTCCAGCTGTCTTCTATTTTTCATTCTGAATTATGACCTTTAATTGACCATGCCCAGTAGAGGGTAGTCTACAGCTGAACCACCCTGGGGTCCCATCTTATCAGATCTCAGAAGTTAAGGAGGGTCAGGTCTGAGGCTTGTGAGAAGGACTGGACAGCCCACTCCTGAAATGATCAGCTATAGAAAACCCTATGAATAGCAGAAAAGCACTGACATAGTGTCAGGCATGGCACAGTGTCGGGGATTGTTTCATCCGTTGTACACAGGGATGCTATGAGTTGGACTCAACTTGACGGCACCTAAAAACAACAAAATAAAGTATACACTTTAGCCTGAGCATGCTCAAAAGTTGTACTCCCCCCAAATTGTCTCCCCCTTGTGAATAATATAGGCTCCCCAAATAAATTCCCCATGCTTCCTTTGTTGGAGGAGAGAACAGTGCTTTGGAAGGGATTACCGCTTCTCCTTACCTGCACAGGTCATAAACATTTCTCCATTCTTTTAGATTTTGGCTGTGCTTACTTTGGCTTTGCATGCACCAAGATGGAACCCCACTGTGGGTAGAGTTCCCCATTCTTGTTTTACCAGGTCCTCATCTTTCTGTCTAGCCTGGTGCTCATTTGTTCTGTGTGGGCTCCACTAATTCAACTAGAGTTCAGTCTTCCTGTGCAAACTTCTGCTTGACTTTCTGGCAAGATGATTTGTGAGGTGGAAGTACCCATGCCTCTGTGGGTGGGGTTGTACGATTTTGGGTCACATTTCCTGTTTTATGTTTCCTGGAGGCAACAGGCAGTCCACAAGGCTGTGTTATGCCTCCTCAGTCTTGCTGTGTCCTCTTTCAGCTGTGTTTTGTTTGTTAGCAATACTGTGCCAGTTCTTCAGCTAAGTTAAATTTCCCACACAGGGAGATAATGTCTCTTTTTGATTTTTGTATCCATGAGAGTCCATTAGGAAATTTAAGAGGGGGGGGGACTTTTTCTTTTGTGTTGTTAATGTTTCTGCAATGTCTTCTAAAATCTGTTCTTCCAGTGAGCCTCATTTATGTGATTTTTGAAAATTCCTTTTTTGGGGGGTGGGGGTGTGAGACAGAGTCTTACTCCATAGTCCAGGCCACCTTAGAACGCACTATGTATTCCAGGCTGGCCTCAAATCCATGCCTGTCCTCCTGCCTCAGCCTCCTGCATGCTAGGATTACAGGCATGCACCATGATGCCCAGCTCACAAAAACCTTTTGAATCAACCCAATAAATTTACCAGAAGAATTGGTGCTTTTCTGTAGGGCTCTTTGTTCACCAATCTAATGAGTAAGTTGTTCTTACTTTCCACTTTGTGGATATCATTTTTGATTTGGCCTTAGAAATAGGATCAACTACATTCTCTCTAATTTGAAAAATTAAACGCATTAGCTACCACATCCCTATTTTTCAAATGTATGAATTGTCATGTTTCTCTAATCAAGATATTCTGAACAACTGGTGGGAGTTATGGCTGGAAATGTTAGAAGATTTGATTACAATTTCCAAGGTGTAAGAGAGTTCCAAAAAATTAACTGCTTTGGGAATTCTTTGGAACCAGTAGAAAATTATATTCCTTACTAAAACTGATTTTCTTGGTTCAGAATACCTGGCAGAGGGCTGTAGATGTAGCTGAGATGGACAGTGATTCTCTAGCTTGCCCATGGCCCTGGATTTGACCCCTAGCACTAGAAAATAAATAAATAAATAAATAAATAAATAAATAAATAAATAAATAAATAACTGGCAGATCTGTTGTGTATTTTGGTGTTAAAATTAAGTGTTGTTGTTAGGTGCCTTTGAGTTGGGTCCATTTCATAGCTATCCTCATAGGGTTTTCAATGGCGGATTGTTTCAGGATTGTTTTTTCCGGAGTGGACTGCCACCTCCTTCTCCCGTAAGATTAAATTAAATTTTGTTTTTGAGACAGAGCCCAGGCTGGCCTGGAGCTTGCCATCCTCCTGCCTCAAGCCCTTCAAGTGCTGGGATTACAGGCTTGCGTCTCCATGCCCTGCCCATCAAGGATATATAGATTGGTTTTTTTCCAGGTACCTTTTTATTAGTAATTTTTTAGTGCTCATCTTAATGAGTTAGTTTCATTATGACATTTCCATACACGTGTACCATTGCACATTGCTCATGTTCACCTCCTCCATTATAAGGATGTTTTTTAATGTCAGTGGGAGGGCGGGTCACAGGGGTTGGGGTGGTATGTTCCACCTATTCAATCTCTTATGCCCTTAAATGTACCTTCCCCAGTTTATTACTTTCCCTCCTTACACTTGAGACTCATTCGCAGCTCATTGCCATTAAGGTTTAACTTCTTCTTTGAATCAATGCATACTGTCTGGGTTTAAAATTCAGAAAGCAGTGACTGAAATGGTCTTTAGAGAAACTTAGGGAAGCAAAGTCATCATTGTTGACCTCCCAAGCATGGATCCCTAATTCAGATCAGCTTGTTGTTAGGGGCCATCAAGTCGCATCTGACTCATAGTGACCCTTACAGGGTTTTCAATGGTTGTTTCGGGATTGCCTCGCCACATCCTTCTCCCGTTTTTGGGGTGCTGGGAATCGAACTCAGGACCTCAGAGATTGCAGAGCTGGTGCTCTACCAACTGAGCTAAATCCCAGCCCTTGTTCAGATCAGCAGTGAACTATTTTTTCAACATACCCATGCTTGCTCCATTCCCCTCTTCCTTAAGCCTGCAGTGAAATTTGTTTCAGTTGTTTCTGGATCTTAGCTTTGGGAGAGAGAGCCCAGCTTTAAGTTGGCACGTAGGAACTGGGAGGAAAGCAAGCAAAGGCTCGAATGATGTCCAGTGTCGGCTGTTTCCTAGTTCTAAGTTTAAAGGTACTCAACTGAGTTGAAAACAATGTTAAACTGATGAAGCAGAAACTCAGGTAGCAAACATCCTGTAAATTATGATCTTTAAAGAACTCATGAAGCATGTAGTCTCTGTGGCACAATTGGTTAGCGTGTTTGGGTGTTAACCGAAAGGTTGGTGGTTCAAGTCCACCTGGAATGAGTGGGATTTTAAATTCTCAAAACAAAGGTTTCACTAGGTTCTGTTTTTCCTCTCATAATTTCTACTCTGATAAAAAAAAATCCTACAAATTGGTTCCTTTATTAAAGACATTTTCGCCCTTCAAGGTGCCCACATTTACAGGTCATCTAGGGCCAGATTAGAAGCTCATCAATGTATTTTCCCCCCAGAAGCCAATCCTTTGAGGGTTTCTTTCCCTGTAGAATCTCACAGCGAGCCAGCCTTTGCTGGAAGGTGCTAGTATTGCAGAAAACAGCCGTGGCTCTTTCTCACTCCATTCACACCTCTCTCTCTCTCTCTCTCTCTCTCTCCCCCCCCTCAGTTTTTAATTTAATTTTTTTTTTCTTTTTGAGACAGGGTCTTACTATGTGGCCCAGGCTGGCCTGGAACTCCATGTAGCCCAGGGTGGCCTTGAATTCATGCTGATACTCCTGCCTCAGCCTCCCAAGTGCTAGGATTACAGGCATGCTCCACCACACTTGGCCTCACTCCAATAATTTTCACAACAGATGCTGAGCAGCTGGAGAAACCCAGTGAGCTTGGGCCAATCTGAGAGAGTTTAGGGGACCTGTTATTAACACTGTGCCTATGCCAATCACACTTCAGTATTGGTGAAAACGTGAGTAACTCTCAACAGAGTAAAGGTGAATTTGAATCTGCATAGAGACAGTTTTCATTTTCTTTCTTTCCTCTTTCTTTCCTTCTTTCTTTTTCTTTCTTTTCTTTTTCTTTCTCTCTCTCCTTTCCTTTCTGTCTCCCTTCCCCCTCCCTCTCTCGCTCTCTCTCCTTCCTTCCCTCCCTCTCTCTCTCTCTCTCTCTCTCTTTCTCTCTCTCTCTCTTTCTTTCTTCCTTTCCTTTCTTTCTTTCCTGGAGGACTGAACCAGGGCCTTGTGTATACTTTTTTTGCAAGTCCTCTAGCACTGAGCTGTACCCCCAGCCCCTCTGTTATTTTTTATTTTGAGACAGGGTCCCACACATTTCCTGGGTGGAGGGAGCAGAGGTTAGCAGAAACTTTTAAGGAAAGTTGGGCGTGCAAACAGGGAATGAACAGACAGCATGTTCAGAGCCGTCTCCCAGGAAACATGTCTCCAGGTGGAACCCCTTCTCAGGATAAACTGGTAGCAGGAGCGTGTTCTGCATTTCAGCAGTTGCCCAGGCTGGCCAAGAGCCTGTGTGGGGGAGAAACCTGATTAAAGCAGGTCAAGACAACAGAGGATAAGAATTAGGCAATAGAGAACATTTGATCAGCACTCATTTAAAGTTTGAATTGCATGAGGTACTGGGTAAGCTGGGCATGGTGGCACACCCCTGCAATTCCAGCCCTCACTTGGGGCCTGGGCTACATAGTGAGACCCTGTTTCAAAAAAATCAACTAAAAATTAAAAAGGTAATAAGTTTATGCTAGTTATTTAAATTATTATTATTTGTTTTTACATAGAATGATATTAAGAGATAAATAGGAAACACGACAACAAAGGGAAATGAAATGGAGGTAGGGAAGAGCTCAATAGTTAACGTCCCTTAACAACTCTCTTTTTCTGTCCTTCCTCCCTCCCACCCCTCTTTCTTTCTTTCCTTTTGTACAGTCTCACCACTCAGCCTAAACTGGCCTGGAGCATGCAATCCTCTCCTCAGCTTCCCGCATGGTGGTGCTACAGACCCACACCACCAGCTCAGCTATGGTTTTGCTGGCTTTTCCTCAGTATTGGAGAGTTGAACCCAGGGCCTTGCACATGCTAGGTAAGTCCTCTACCCTTGGGTTGCATCTTCAAGCCCCATTTTTATTTTTTATTTTGTGAGAGGGTCTCGCTAAATTGCACAGGCTACCTCTGGCCTCGAACCTATGATCCTCCTGCCTCTGACTCCAGGGTTGCTGGGATTACAGGTGTACACAATGGTTTTTATTTATTTTCTATTTATTTATTATTTATTATTATTTATTTAATTTATTTATTTTTTGTGATACTTAAGGGTTGAACCCAGACCCTCACACATACTTTGCCTGTGCTCTGTCACTGGGCTGCACCCCTAGCCCACTTTTTATTTTTTATCTTGAGTCAAGGTCTCACAAGTTACACAGGATGCCTCTGGCCTCAAACTTGTGATCCTCCTGCCTCTGCTTCCCAAATTGCTGGGGTTACAGGTGTGAACAATGGCTTTTTTTTTTTTTTTTTTTTTGCAGCTTTTTAACAAACCTCTCACATATTCATTTTGCACTGAGCTCTGTTGGGGATTTTTAAAATGCACCCCATAACTAGGGTCCCTCATACTAGCCTGAGGGACTGGCCTTTAGCTGACCCCAGGGCCACATTCCACTCACTCACTCCTACCCCTCTCATCGAGTGAGCAAAGATGACCCCTGACCAGCCTCAACAACCTCAATTTTGATTGGCTACCCCTAGCACCTCAGTTAAATAACTGCCCCTACCTGGCAGGTATGACAATTCACCTGCTGTACCTGTCAGGAATGTGCCTGATTGGCTAACCCCAGTACACACACCCCCCTCTGGGACCCTATATAAGCAGAGCTCCCAGACCCCCTTGACCCCACCACCATTCTCCATCCCTCAACTGCTGTCCGGACCCCATCACCTTGATCCAGCACTCCCCAATCCAGCAGAAGGTCTCCAAGCAAGCCTATGCGTCAAGACCAGGGGCCCTGAAGCACCAAAGACTACAAGCAAGCCACGTCTTCCCATCCTTGGGAAGGAAAGAGCCAGAAGGCAAGCTGCGAGAGTCAAGACCACCAGACCTCCAGCCCAGCGGAACACCAGCTGCCTGTAGCTGTGCCTTTAAGGCCGAGCTGTTACATCAATGAGCCCACAGCATTCTATGCTGCAGGCTTAGAGCTAGCACTTGAGCACTTGACAGGGACTGCTTGCTGGTTGCACCCCACTTAGGGAGTAACCCAATAAACTTCCCCTTTCCTGTTTCCCCCAGAAGGTCTCCTGAGGTCCTTCTTTGGAACCTCCAGCCACTACACCAACCTGGTCCAGTGGGTCCCCGATACCCACTTGGTGTCAGGGCAAGGCTCTGACCTCTGCTGGGCCTGAGCTGAACCCTGACAGAGCTCTGCAATTTATGTAGGAGATCCTGGTACCAGAAGGCAAGTCAGGTTTCCCTATATTTTTGTACACTAGTAGTTGAATCTTCTGTCTCAAACTTCCCAGCTGATGCATGAATCTTGGCTTCATTATCCATTTTTCTTCCCTCCCACAATTAAGCTCAGGATGCTTTGGCCACGGATGTTCTTCATTGTTCTGGGGCTTGAACAGCCAAAGAGTTCAAAAACATCCAGGCCCTACCTTCGATCCAGGAGGAGCTGCCTATGTCCAATTGGCTGCTGTTTTTGCTTTGCCTGTGGGATCTAGGGTGACTTCTTCCCATTGGGTTCTTGTGTTGCTGCCACTACCTACCTTCCTCAACCCAGAATTGGAGCAGGGCAGGCGTCTGGCAGAGCACATGCTTTTCCTGACCCAGTGCTTCTGAAAGGCCAAACCTCCCCTGGGCTCTGCCTGCCCACCCCCATTCTTGGGCATAGCATCTGCACACTCCCCAGGCTGATACCACAAAACCTCTTCCTCCCTAGTGGGAGGGCAGCAGCAGCTCAAATTTTAGCCACCTGCCACATCCTTGCAGGGCACAGGAGGGTTTTGGTGGGGAGAGCAGATAGGGTTTCTGTAGACTTCCCCAGGTGCCATTCCTATGCTGATTTCTCTCCTGTCAGCAGTGACCTGGGAGCAAATAGGACGAGAGCAGTCAAAGCCTTGTGCCTAGCTGGGTCTGGGTTAGAAGCAGACAGTTAAAAGAGACATCAGCTTTGGATGAAAACACACCTCTCCTGTGTTGGGGAGGTATTTCAGTGGTAGAGTATTTGGCTAGCCTAGGGAGACCCTGATTTCCATCCCCAGCATGGAAAGGGGTGGACTGTTTGTCTGCCTTCTTAGCATAATGGTATTTTTATCTGTCCAAAAAGATCTGGATTTGATTCACCAGCAATTTAATTTGTTACCAAATCACTGTTTATTCATTTTATTTTCTGGTATACAAATAATTAATTCATTACCAGGTTGTTCTTTTACAAAGAGTACAAACAGATTATGACATTCCTGATTTTGGAAGCCCCATACTTTCCTATCGAGGCACTTTAAACACTTGGAGCAAGCCGTCATTGGAAAGGTCGAGGGCTGGTAAAATTATCAGGCTGCCTAGATCTCTGTAATTCTGACTAGTTTTAGGATTTCAAAGTTAGGAAAATTGGCTGGGCAAGGGGCCACACACCTGTAATCCCAGCGACTTGGCAGGTGGAGGCAGAAAGATCTCCAGTTTGAGGCCAGAGACAGCCTGCCAAAACTCAGCCAGAACCTGGCTCAAAATAAAGAAAAAGAAAAATGTGGGCTGAGGGTGCAGCCCAGTGGTAGAGCACTTGCAAGGTATGTGCAAGGCCCTGAGTTCAACCCCCAAGGACCAAAACAAAATAAAAAAGTAGGGAAAGTTTCATTAATTACTATTTATAAGCCTATATAAATCTACCATTCTAAATTTAGAAGATACCTGAGAAACTGCTTGTTTCATTGGGAAAATTAATTAAACAAAAGTATAAATCCATGTTTCTCAGTAGGAGTAAGCACAGCCCCCTTGTCGTTAGGTGCCATTGACTCGGTGTCCAACTCATAGCAACCCTACATTCAACAGGTGAAACACTATTGTCAGTACTTCTCTGCTGTTCATAGGGTTTTCAATGGCAGGTTGATTTTTTTAGGAGTGGGTTGCCGGGTCCTTCTCCCAAGCCTACAGCACCTGGTGTTCCCAGGTGGTCTCCCATCCAAGTACTAACCAGGCCTGACCCTGCTTAGCATCTGAAATCTGATGAGATCGGATGCCACAGGGCTATGGCTGCAGGTTATGGCCCCCTTAGGAGGCATTTTTAAGCTGCTGGAGTATGGGCCATCCCCCTGCCACTGGACTGACTCTGGCCATGAGCGGGAACCAGCCACCAAAGACCCCACATCTGGTGAGGGGGAGCCAAGCACCGGGGAACTGCATCACCCGGAAAGGAGCCTTATGCCCATGGCTCCTCCGCCAGTCCCTGGGGACAGCTCAAAGGTTAATGGCCACAGCTGCTCCTTACTTCTTTCTTCCAGCGAAGACGCTGACTCCAAGTGCTCAGCTCTACATAGCTCTTTATTGCTTCGTCTGTCCCAGTCTGGTAGAATGGACCCTGACTGCTCCATGCACGGCCCTTATATCCCCTTCAGGGGCTAGCCAGGGACCAATGAGATTGCCACTCCATACAGGCCTTGGCTAATCAGGGGAGACATGCAAATTTGGGTTTGTAAAAAGGACCAATGGGGGGGGGGTCCCTGAAAAGTCCAATCAGGAGCCATTTGGTGGTTTGGAAATAGCCAATCAGGTGTTGAAGTGTCTAAGGAGAGGAGTTGGATGCCAGCACCATCTTTGGGAGCTCGACATCCTGGAGTTCCCGGATGTAGGGCAAAGGTTACTGCCCAGGGAATGAGCCTCAGACCTCCAAGTGGGCCTAGATAGGCCTGGAGTGAACTGCCTTTCTAGGCAGTGCCCTACACTGGAGGGACATTTTCAGTCTTCTCCCCTCCCTACCCTCCAGGTGCAGATCAGAGCAGCCACTGGAGGTTTGAGCCGCCCCTTTCTCTGGTGCACTATGGACCAGAGATATTAGAAGCTCACTTCCATTCTTAGTTCACCTTTTTAGGTAAATGATCGGTGTTTTTCTTTTTACACTGTAGCTCAGAAAGAAGTGATGATACTGGAATATAGAGAGGTTATGAGATATTGTGGTCATCAGGTTAAGGGAGAGTCCTACATCACAGTCTATAATAAGCAATTCCCCCCTGCCCATGCCCCACAGCCATCTTCCTCTGTTCAATGGAATGGTGTCTGCCTCAGCCAGCAAGGCCTCACTTAATATTTGTGTGTTGTGTGTGTGACTTGGGAGTTGAGCCCAGGCCTGACACATACTCTGCAAGTATTGTTCTACTGGGCAGCACCCCCAACCCATTAAAAAAAAATTTTTTTTAAATTTTGAGACAAGATCTGGCTAAATCACACAAGCTGTTACAGGTCTCAAATCTGTGATCCTCTTGCCTCTGCCTCCCCAAGTTGCTGGGATTGTAGGTGTTTACCACAGTGCTTGGCTTCCATTGGTTGTTGACTTGGGTTTCAGGCTCAGTTCTGAATGAAAGAGCTGAGATTTGGGGTGGCACAAACCAAGCATTGGCTGCAGGAAAGTGGGAGGCAATGATTTCTGGTTCTGGGGATCGAACCTGAGATTTCGTGCAGACATCTTTCTTATGTTGCCCTTTTGAACATAACATCATTTTTTTTCTGTATCTTAAGATTGTATCTTTGATTTTCAGTACTTGAGTCATTTAACTGTATAAAAAAACCTGAGCTGTGGTTTTCTTTGTATTTGTCCTGTTTGGGGTTTGCTTAGCTCTTTGAATCTGGAGAGTCATTTGTCGTTTTAGAGAAATTCCAGCTGTTGTCTCTTCAAATTTTGCTGCTTCTCTCCTGAGACCAGCTACACCTCTCTGTTATATTCTGTTGTTTTCCACGTTTTGCGCGTAGTATGCTTCAATGGAGATGTTTTCCATTGTCCTGTCTTTAAGGGCATCAGTCTGGTCTTCTGTTGGGTCCAGTTTGCTGTTAAACCCATGCAGAGACCCATCTACTTTTGTCTTTATTCTGATTCTTTCTTGGAATTTTCCATCTTTTCCTCTATTTTTAAAAATAATAATCATAATCATTTTAAAACTCATCTCTGACCTTAAACAATTGAGTTATCTTTGCTTTTGCTTCTGTGGTTTGGTTTTAAAAAATTATTGGTCATATTTTCCTTCGTCCTCAGGCATATTTCCTTATTTTCTTATGTGTTGGATGTTGTATACAAAATAACTAAAGAGAATGAATGAAAATTTTTCCAAAGCGTTTTCCCTTTTTTCTGTCAGGTTTTGCTTTTTCTTGAGAGTTGATTGCCTCAATTAGATTGAGAATTCATCTTGGTTACGGACAGGTGCTACATTAGTCAGATTCTGCCCAACTCTACTCTCAGTGGCCTCAAGAGTGAAATCTCACATGTATTTACTGTAGGCCGCCCCTTCTGGCCATCTGCCTCCCAGGTACTGAGAGACAGCAGGAGGTCTCTAGCTCAGCTCAAGCACTCAGTCATGCCAGCCATGCTAACCCAACTCTCAACAGATGGTGTGAGGCGGGGGGTGGGGGTGTGTGCAGGGCGGATGACTATGGGACAGCCTTTTGTTTAATGTTCCATTATATTCCAATCAGTCAAACTAACTGGCGTGGCCATCAAGAGTTGTATTGGCTTCTCTTTCTCTCAGTAAAGTTCCTCTGCCTAGGAGGTATCTGATCCTCACCTCTGATCCAAACTCAGCAAATTCCCCAAGAGAACAGCCAGCAGTCTCCGATTTTCCTTCTTTATAATTGAAGTCCTTTTTGATTCACAGATCTGTGATAACTCTTCTAAGTATTATACTTTCTCATATTATGTGAGCTGTATATGTGGTTTATGTTTAAGTACTGTATTTAAAGTCTTTTCTTTTTCTTTTTAGTTGTTATGGTGTGTCTGCCACTTCGTACTACAATCAACTCCGAAGCAGAGGCATTTTATTTATTCCCTATTTAAATAAACAAAACTCTCCTGGACACTGTGCCACACCTGGCACGTTCACGGCTCCTCTCTGTCGCCATTGTTTCAAGAACTAGCTGGCTCCCCTCCTGGCCAAATGCAAGCCCTGCTTAGCTTCCCTGCCCCCATGTCCTGCAGCCCCACCTGAGGCGGGCAGAGCTCAAGGGCCCGCGGGCTCCCGCCGGACCGTCCTCAGGGACTGAGGAGATCGGGAAAACGCCACTTGGCACTCTCGAGGACGCCTGGAGCGCTGCTGTCGGCCTTGGGGTCCTGCCTGGCGCCTCCTCTGTGCTGGCGGTTTCGTGGGAAGGCGGCCTCGAGCTCACCGCGTGCGGCTGGGTCACGACTCCCTGAGCAGCGCAGGTCGGGCTCCGGCGTGCAGGCTGCTGCCCGGAGCTGGGGAGAGGCCGGGCGCTTGTGGGCTCGCCCTACTTTCTTTGGGGGTCGCGGAACCCTGGGATGAATTCTCGGTTTTAAGGGTTATTTGGAGAGCATTTTCCGTGGGTGGTTTCTGTAGTATGGTAGTTATCCGTTTGCCTCACACGCGAAAGATCCCCGGTTCGAAACAGGGCGGGTACAGTCCTGTGCGTTTTTCTTCTGCTTGCTTCTCCGCCTGATGGATTCCAGTAAAGAACCCCTGAGCTGCTGCGAGTCCCACGCTCCTGAGCCTAGGCGATTTCAGGGCATGGCGCAGGCTGAGTGGAGCGCGCGGGCGCCCCCTGGCGGCAGCTGCCGCACGGTGGCTTGGGCTCCAGAGCAGCGAGACTGGTTTTGCTCCTGTTTACTCCAAGACTTCGGAGAACAGCAGACACCTGTGCTGCCCCTTTCTTTTGTGTAGAGTTTCTTCTGACAGCTGGAAGGCACTCAGGGCACACTGGGAGACAGAAATGGCTGCTCAGTGACTGAGGTCGTCAGTTCCGACCGGGACCCCCAGACAACCACGTGCTGAAGAGCTGCCCCTTACAGATCCTGTGGCGGGCTCCGGCCGCTCCACGGGGGGCTGGGCGGCAGCCGTCCCATCCAGAGCTCATAACCTGATGAGGACCTGAGGTGGTCTGGGTCACCCCGCCTTACAGTAACTGCGGTATCAGAAGCGAGAACCGAACGGGTGGCGGGCCAGGCTCACAGGTCGCTCTGCTCAGTCAGCCTCACCAAACCTGTTTTTACTGTGTCTTTAAACAGTCTCCATCCACTTCGCAAAACGGAAACATTGCTAGTTCTTCCTCCCTCTTCTCAGCAATCTAACGGGGTGGAAATTTATATTTTCTCTTAATTAAGAATTATTTTTACATTCACCCTCCCTCCCCAAAAGGGGCTAAGACATACGGATGGCAAATGATCACAGGAAACAATGTTCAACATCATTATTAAGGAAATGCAAATTAAAACACGAGATACCATAACCTACATATTATTGTTGTTAAGTGCCGTTGACTAGGGTCACAGCGACCCCGTAGTGTTTTCAATGACTGTTTCGGGATTGTTTTGGGGAGTGGACTACCACACCCTTCTCCCATTTTTGCGATGCTGAGGATCGAACCCAGGTACTCAGAAAGTGCAGAGCAACAATCTGCTAACTGAGCTAAACCCCAGCCCCATGCCACGTTGTGGTTGTTCTTAGGTGCCATTGAAGTGTGTCCGACTCAGTGACCCTATATACACAAGGCGAAACACTATTTAAACGAGATTTAATTCTCACCACTACGAGAGTTCAGACCTTGCTGTGTCCTCCTTCATTATGGTTCTTATCTTTATTTATTTACTTATTTTGCGGTACTGGGGGACTGAACCTAGGGCCTCTCACATACTTTCCAAGTGCTCTACCACAGAGCTTTACCCAAGCCCCTTTTGTATTTTTTTACCTTGAGACAGGGTCTTACTAAATTACATAGGCTGCCTCTGGCCTAAAACTTGTGGTCCTCCTGCCTCCTCTTCCTGAGTTGCTGGGATTTCAGGGGGTTATCTAAAGCTTGTTTTCTAGATTCTTCAGAAAAGGTGCTTACCAAGAATATTACTCTTCTGTGGTGTATGGGAGCCGAAAGGAGATACAACAGCAATGTCCATTAGAGGGAGCCTTAGTCTCAGGAAAGAAAATTAGCTATTTGAAATCTGTAGGGAAATTCTGAAACCATAGCTTTTATATTTGTAGCCATGCATCTCTTCATGACATATACAAAACTGTTTTCATTTCCAGTAAGGAAATCTGCAAAATCCAGAGGAGTGTAAATACTTTAAAATTGGGCTAGTAGCTGTTGGCCCAGGAAAAGAGGCAAAAGTCATATCTCCATGACTATCTACTACCTATCACTGCCTATGCCAGTGAGGTAGCATACACGGCCCCTCGGAGGACTGATGGTATAACTAGAGATCATGATTACAGTCAAACTATGTAACAGATGAGATAGATGCCCACATTTTTTAATAACAATTGGTTACTAACAATTCTTCTGGTTCTAAATTTTGCAATGGGAAGAAAAATACATTAAAAGTTCGAGTTGCTAACTTTTGGCTATTATACATTAAAAGCACTAAATATGGTAATTTAGCCAATAATACAAAGTTTTGAGGGATTCAGAAAACTTTGCATTGTTAAACTACCATATTTAGTGCTTTTAATATCTGGGATGTGGTACAAGATAAAAGCAGACAACTTGGAGATCTAGTCAATCTAGCAAGCCTTCCAGGTCTGCCAGAAAACTTTCAAGCATGGCTGGAGGGGATCTAGCTCTACGGAAAGCAATTTGGCAGTATCTATCACTGTACACATGCCCTTTGACACCACAATTTCATTTCTATCAATTTATGCTACAGATAGACTCTGACACATGCAAAATGACATATGAGCAAGGTCAATGCACTGTTGTAACGGTTAAGTTTGGAAGCAACCTAAACATTTAACTATAACCTAAATGTTTAGCTGATTAGATAGGTTATAATACACTGTCAGTGTATTATACATGTGCGGCTATAAAAAGGAAGCACTTTATGTATTAAAATATAATGAGAACCAGGCATGGTGTATACCTGTAATCCAGCTACTTGGCATGCTAAGGCAGAAGGATTGAAAGTTCAAGGCCACAGGCAGCCTGAGTAACTTAGCAAAAACTTGACTCAAAATAAAAAAGGGGCTGAGGGTGCAACCCAGTGGTAGAGCACCTGCAAAATATGTGAGCCCTGGGTTCAACTCCCAAGTACTACAAAATAAAAAAGTAATGATATCCAAAAATATAGATCTTAATTTTTTAAAAGTTGTACAGGATACTGTAATTTGTGTAAAATGTAATGGTGAAGAATAAAAATATAATTTTCTATGTATTATTTCTATTTCTTGTATATATGCAAAATATTTGGAAAACTATATAAAAACTGGCAACTGGTTTAAGACAATTATTATTTTTTAAGATCCACTAGTTCAAATCAAAAGCAGAATACTATCTTCTATGGTCTTTCCCCCTTAAGCAGACTAGAATTTTTTTTTTAATTTTGTTTTTGTTCTTTCCACTCTCACCTATGACATTAGATTCTCTTGGTACAACCTAGATTATTTTAGGACAATGGTTCTCAACTTGGGAGCAAATTGCATTGGCTGGCTGGTGGAGAAACAAGAATCAATCACTTTAGTGAAAAAGAGATGATAAAGGAGGAAAGGAAAATCCCTTTCTGACAGTCATCTATCTTCCAGATTGTCATATACTCTGAGGCCCAAACTATACTTCCTACCTGTGTGTTGTGTTAAATACTCTATGACTTTCTAATACCTGCCCTCTGCTTCTGTTTAAGGTAACCTGAACAGGTTTTTGGTTTGTTTTGCTTTGTTTTTGTAGTGGTTGGGATTGAACCCAGGGCCTTGTGAATGCTAAGTAAGTGCTGTACCACTGAGCTATAAGCCCCAGCATAAATAGGTAGGTATTTCTTACTGGATAGTCTTACACCATAACAATGCTAAAATTATTGAGCACTCACTATGCATCAGGCACGGTACTAAGTTGTTGTTGTTGTTAGGTGCCGTCCAGTTGAGTCCGACTCATAGCGACCCTATGTACAGCAGATCAAAACACTTGCCAATTCTGTGCCAGGCAAACCATCTTATTTATGTTTAACCCCATTGTTGCAGACACTGTGTCAATCCATCTGGTGGAGGGTTTTCCTCTTTTGCGTTGACCTGCCACTCTCCCAAACATGATGTCCTTCTCCAGGGATTGATCTCTCCTGACTACATGTCC
>VMDO01024710.1:0-29290 GCA_007922755.1 Pedetes capensis | reverse complement strand
TATATATATATATATATATATATATATATATATATATATCTGACTAATTCATGAACTCCTTGAGAGCCATATTTTGTGCTTTTCTTGATACCCAACATCATAAATGGTCTCTGAGATAGTATAATAGTCAAATATTTTTATGAAATGAATTAATGAGCTAATTAAAATTTAGTATTAAGACTAGGTTATTGCTTAGTGGTCTGTGCAAATGCAGAAACAAAGTCTAAGCTGAAAGTTTATACTACACAGCTACTTATTATGTAATTATATGTACCTTATATAAATATATATAATATCCAAAATAGTTTATTTTCCTATATATTTTATATATCCAGCTAGATGTATCTTTCTATGTTTTTGTGTGTAATATCCCTTTGAGGATGAGAAAGAATAGACAAGGTCAATGATATCACAATAGAACATGAGGTTACATGTTCAAAGTTAAAACTCAATATTCTTTGGAAAGGTGATTTTTATTTCTTTACTTAGGAAGTGAGACTGCATTGCTCCTTTGTTTGGGTCCAGTGTGTTTGATTCTGGCAGAGATTTTGTTGTTATAATGGTCTCACTGCAGTACTTAAACTAGAAATAGCAACTGCAAGGAATGACATCATTTTCCCCAGTAACTGAAATGACAATAAAGAAATTTCATTTGCAGCTGCAATACTTGGAGCTTCAAGTCAATTCTTGACTCTTGCGCACATATTAATTTATTCACAGACTTCTCTCTAACATAGTATTGTTCTTCAACCTCCATATTCACCTAGTACAGTTATTATTGTTCTGATTTGTAGGTGTCACCTCTTTTATCAATGCCACAGGCTACTTTGCTAATCTAAACCCAGTCATTATATAACTACCACCTCCATGCCATAGAGTGAGAGAAATGTCCACCCACATCCAGAGCTTAATCAGTTATTGACACAGTATGCTTCTCATCACTCAGCTTTCTTTCAGATTTAGCTTTCAGGATTTTGATTTCCAAAATCACCAAAAAAAGTCACTAAATCCTAGAGCTCAATAGTGTTCTAGAAAACAGTTACCACTTTATTATAAATGTTCAGAAAATATACAATAATAATTTTGTACCCAATTCAAAGTACACCATTAGCATTTAATTATCCCTATTGAATTTATTTCTGATTTCAATGCATTATTTATGGGCAAGAATAAAGGGATAAAATCACCCTTTGTTCAATTTAACCTTTCCTGATCTATCCAAATTACTTAGTACTTTCTTTTTTTGAGTACTGCACTTTGAAATAATACATCCTGAAAATATCTACACTCTGTGCAGAGTGTTTATTTGCAATGAATTGAATTTCTTGAAGGCTCTATTATTTTCTTGCTTTATCATGCCTTTAGATTTATTAGGTTTCTGTTAGGGTTCCCAATATTCTTTGTTCTAAGTTTGATGTAATGCCACAAAACAATTCTAGGAGAATATGGTTAGTCCTCATACTGTCAAAGAGAAATGATACTCATTAATGATGAAATTATAGCTATTTACTTTAGGCTTATAGACCAATTTTCAATTTTCTACTCAATCATGGCACTTAAAGGAAATATAAATAGATGGAAATAGACAATTATTAAATATGATCACTTTGTTAATTAATGCCATTCAAAAAGTACATATAAAACAAACCTCAAAGTTGGCTATAAAGTGCTATAGAACATTTGTCTGCAATTCCTATGATTTTAAGCACTAAAACAATAGCACACTTAATGGCAGAAAATAAGAAATGTTTGCTAAAGTAAGCTACTTACAAAACATAACCTAATCTTGTCCTCTTTTTTTGCATAGCTTTTTTATTTACAAAGATACAAGGGTTCTGTGAACTTTGAGGATAGATTATTATCCAGATGGGAAGAACATGAGTGAGAAATGGACAAAGGTTTGGAATCGGCTGGCTTGCCTGTGAGCTTCCCATTCTGATCATCATGCTCTTGGGCTCAAATCTACTATTATTGGTGAATGAGAGAATGAGGACATGAGTGTTAAACTGGTAAAATTCAGTGACAAAACAGAGGAGCTGGAAAATGCATCCTTACTGGGAGCATGCTATTTGTAATCTTACATTTCTATATTAGTCAGCTTTCCATCACTATAATGAAAGGCCTGACAAAGGCTACTTATGAAATAAACAGAAGCTTATTTTGGTCATGGTTTTGGAACTACAAGATGCCTCTGATGAGGGCAGTGGAGGGTGGGAACAAATGATCATATCTCAGATTGGAGCAGAGGGTAAGAGACAGACTAATGTCCCAGAAGCCCCTCTGAGGGCATGTCCCCAGTGACCTAAGGACATCTTACCAGGGTCTACCTCTTAAAGGCCCAGAGCACCTTCATATACCACTCCTCTGGGGACCAAGCCCTTTGATATATGGATCACTGACAGACACTTCCTGTCCAAACCACCATGGTTTGTATTGAATATCTCTTCCATTTCACAGATAAGATGAAATCAATTAAAAAGCACAGATTTGGCTTGCTCAGTCATGGATCTTCCTTGATCTTTTCTCTTATAGATTTTCTTGCACTATCTATTTTGCCATTTGTTCCTTTACTGTAAGATACGGTTTCTCTATAGCAGCACCACCAACATTTGGTTTAGTTAATTATATATGGGGAAGCGGAGCCTGGATTTTATTGTGCATTGTAAGTTGCTTAAAAAATCCCTAATTTATCCACTATATTTCAGGAGCACATCATTCTTCCATCCCAGTTATTACAACTAAAAATGCCTCTAGAGATGGTGAAATATCCTGAAAACAAAATTTCCACCCGTGGAGAATCATTGTATTAAGAATTTTAGAAACTGCATTAAATAGGACAATGTTATTTTTCTTTCTCAAATTTAAGCTGTTTAACACAATAAAAGCTTATTTTTCTATTTTATAGGTAAATTCAGATTTCTCTGGTCAGGTCATCTGCCACAATGTAATTAAGGAACTTAATCCACTCATATGTCACAGACTGACCTTTCCCAAGGGGCTTCAAGACCTGTGCCTTCATTCAGCATATGGGAAAAGAGATCAGGTAAAAATACACTCAGTTCTTAATTTCTTAGGTTATAAATAAATGTGAATATTGTCTCTTTTTATCTTTTGTTAAGAAAAATATTCATTGGTCTCATGTAGATGCACATAAACTAGAACATCTAAACTCTAGATATATAGCCTTTCCAAGCAATAAGGCCACTTTAAAAAAGCAGAGCAAGGCAAGTCTTTGAGACAAAGGCATGGAGGCGGGCTGTCTAGTAATCCTTCCTTGTTGCATAAACTGGAAATAATTTATTCTATTCCATGTGTTCCCTGATTTCAGCAGATGATAGAAATTTGGGAGAGGAACTAAACCAAGATATCATTAGGCAAAAGGTATTTTAAAATATATAACCTGAAGAGAAGGAAAATTAACTCAGAAACCTATAAACATTATAGTTCTACAATTAGCATTTATAAATATGTACTTTTTGAGACATTTAAAATACATGCCATAGTGTATATTCATTTAAATTGAATTTTTACAATAGGGTGGATTTGTTGTAGTTGTTGTTAGGTGCTGTCAAGTCAGATCTGACTCATAGCAACCCTGTGTACAATAGAATAAAACACTCTCTGACCTGTGCCAGGCACACAATCTTATTTATGTTTAATCACATTGTTGCAGATACTGTGTCAATCCATCTAGTTGAGGATTTTCCTTTTTTGTTGTTATTGACTCTCCCAAACATAATGTCCCCAACATTCTTCCACTCTCCCAAACATAATGTCCCTCTCCATGGATCGGTCCCCCCTGACAACATGTCTAAAATACACAGAATGTAGTCTAGCCATCCTTGCCTCCAAGAAGCACTCTGGTTGCACTTCTTCTAGGATGGATCTGTTGGTTATTTGGCAGTCCATAGTATATTCAGCATTTATCTCCAGCACCATAATTCAAAAGCATCAATTATTTTCCTGTCTTCATTATTCAATATCCAGCTTTTACATGCATATGATGAGACTGAAAGTACCATAGCTTGAGTCAGACACACCTTCATCTTCAATGTGACATCTTTAATTTTCAACACTTTAAAGAGGTCTTTTGCAATAGCTTTTCCCAAGTCAATGTATCTTTTGATTCTTTGACTTCTGCTTCAGTGGGTGGTGATTGTAGAACCAAGTAAAGCAAAATCTTGGACAACCTCAATCTTTTCTCCATTTATCATGAAGTTGCTTATTGACCTAGTTGTAAGGATTTTTGTTTTCTTTATGTTGGATATGAAATATGCCCCCAAAAGACTCATGTCCTTAAGGGTTGGTTTCTAGCTGGTGATACTATTTTGGCAGGTTCTGGAAACTTTAGGAGGTGTAGCATTGCTAGAACAAGTAGGTCACTGAGATCATGTCCTTGGAGGCTGTATCTTATCTCTGTCTTCTTTTGGTCTTTCTCTCTCTGTTTCCTGCCCATCAGGAGGTGGGCTTCTGCCACCATGATGTTCTACTTCACCATGGGCCCAGAACCAATGGAGCCAAGCTCTATGGACTAAAGCCTCTGAAACCATCAACCAAAATAAAAAATTCCTTCTTTTAAAGTGTTTCTCGCAGATATTTTGCAACAGCAAGAAATGTAATACATATCTCTCGTATTTACATATGATTACAATTAAACTATGTTTATATCTTATTGGAAAAGATATTTATTTTGGGTAATTTCAAGGTATTACATTTAGCCGGGCATGGTGGTATGCTTCTGTAATCTCAATGACTTGGGAAGCAGAGGCAGGAAGATTGCAAGTTCGAGACCAGAGGCAGTCTGTGTAACTTAGTGAAACCTGTCTCAAAAAGTAAAAACAAAAAGAAAAATTAGGCTGGAGGTGCAGCTCAGTGGTACAGCACTTGCAAAGCATGCAAGAGTGAGGCCCTGGGTTCAACCCCCAGTACCACAAAAAAAAAAGGTATTACATTTATCTTTATCAGATATTAAAGGTCATTATGTGGGGCTAGTAGTTAGGTCTTGAATTTTTCCATTATTCAGATCTTATGAGGATTCCAAAATATTAGAAAACAAGAAGGCTAAGAGGCTGTGTGGCAATATTATGAGCCCAGTGAGCATTTGGACATTCAGGATATTTAAAATGAATCTCCTCTCTGATGTTGTTGTTGTTGTTGTTGTTGTTAGGTGCCAACAAGTTGGGTCTAACTCATAGCAACCCTATGTACAACAGGTGAAACTTTCCTCAACATCATGCCATGCCCAGCCCTGTGTCAGTACTTCTCTGTTATTCATAGGGTTTTCAATGGCTGATTGTTTGGGGATTGCTTCAGGAGTGGACTGCCATGTCCTCCTATTTTTGAGGGGCTAGGGATAGAACTCAGTGTCTAAGAGAGCATAGAGCAGCACTCTACCAACTGATCTAAACGCCAGCCCCCTTCTCTAATGAAGGAACTCTGAAGGCCTCTGTGACAATGTGACAAAACTTAGATTTTAAAGGAAGATCAACTTTTGTATGCCAAAAAGTTTGAGAAATACCCAATAATTTATGTCTTGGTTTTGGAAGACGGGATATTTCAGTCTTTGTTACTAGTTTCTCCAGGGAACTATATCCATGGTTCTGACACTATTTGTGACTTTGTCGCATTAAGGGGCCAATATTCCTGTTCTTGACCTAATACTTGCCTTAAACATTGTCCTTATTTTAACTACCCTGTTCAGGTATGTCCACTTGACTGAAACTAATCTGTGAAACCATTCTCTTACTTTGAACAATTTCCAATAAAATTTTAATTAGCCTTCATGACTACTGCCTGAGACAGTCAATATGCAGCTTAATCTTCACATGCCTTGGATATGCCCTAATATTGTGCATACAGTCAAAATTTGGAGAAGTACCTTCACAGGGAATAATTATTGTAAAATTGAAGCTAATGTTTATGGTTTGTAACATTTTAAAATATTAGAGAAGAGCTTGAATTTTGATTTTTTTTTTTTTGGTGACTGAACCCAGGAACTTGCACATGACAGATAAGCCTCCTACCACAGAGCTAGTTCTCCATTTCAGATAAATCTAAATGACAGTTTTATATGTTATGAGAATAATGATTTAGCTGTAAAATAATACTTCTGCTGATTGTTTAAGTCTCTCATCTTGGCCAATGATCACAGCAGACATAAATAAATATATGACAAGTGCTGAAATAATATAAGCCACCTTGATACTTATTATATTTTCACATGAGATTCTACTTCTATTGTCATATAAATGTCCTACTCTGGTACTAAAGAAAGAAAAGATACAATGTCTGTTTTTGACATCATGGTCTGATTATTTTCTTAAATGACTTTCAAGATATTCCATATATTATTTATGCCAAGTACAAAAAAACACATTACTTACACTAAGAAAAAATGTATTTTTAAGGGTTGATTCCTACTAAAGAGTGAGTTTTAACAGCCCAGGGCACAAATAAACCAGCTTTACAAGCATTGACCAGGCAAGACTGCAGCACTGGAGTCAACTGGAAAGTATACTTTTGCTACCCAATTAGAATCAAATCCAGTCACTAGGAAAATTCCTTGAAAATACCAAGTAAAACATATCTTGTGTACAAGGCTTTAACTTTCATAAGAATTACCTTCAGTTAAATTATATACTGTCAAGAGAAGGTAAAAATGGATCTACTGACATAAAAATGATGTATCAAAGATGTTTTAACCTATTTTGCCATATTTTTTTTTTTGGCTTCTGGATTGGTCTTTTGTGAGGCATGAAATAAAATGCACATGGTTTCTATGTTTTCCTAAATGTAAAATATGGATCATTCAATCAGTTTAATTGGTCAAATAATGTAGGGCACTGCTCAACATTGAAACATTTATAGTCATGTGGACAGTTCTCCTTGCTAGATTTTCCTTAGAATCTACAAAGAAATTAATAAATATAGCAGACTTTCTATAATTAAAGACACATCCCTTTTTACATGGTTAGGATTCATGACATTTGAATACGGAAAGGGAAAAATACTCCCTAACTAGTATTAACAAAATGTACTCATTAGCAATTATTGCTTTTACATTAACCTTTCCTATATTGGGACAAAAAGTTATAAAAATTTAGGCCCATTTTTTAGTGATTTGATAGCAGATACACTTTAGAGGCAAAATAATTCCTAGGATGATGAGTCTACTATGACAGTAATTCTATATTATCGATTATATGCTTTATGTTTTTCAGTCTCCTTTCACTTTATTTATGCACACATTTGGTAGTTTATTTGAACAATATTTTGTAGTTTTATTATTTATTTAGTATACAGTTGAAGCTGAAAAATCTAAGGAAAAGTAATTGTAAAGAATGATCTCATTTGTATTTTAAAATGAGGTAATACATGACCACTTTCTTCCCTGCATGCCTAGGCTCTTTTAAAAATGTTCTTTTTGTGTGTGTGTGACAGTGGGGAGTTGAACCCAGGAACTCATGCATGCTTTTGGCGAGCAGTCAACCCTTGAATTGCACCTCCATCTCATTTTTTACGTTGTATTTTGAGACAGGGTCTCACTAAGTTATGCAGGCTGCCTCTGGCCTCAAACTTGCGATCCTCCTGCCTCCCCCTCCCAAGTTGTTGGGATTACAGTCATGTGCCAGCACACCTAGCTCTAAAAATGTTCTTTACTACAATGTTTTAAAAACTTTGAGTGCATGTTAACTCTGCATGCATCTTGCTAAGGTGCAGAATCTAGATGGTACCTCTGAAGTGGAATCTTCTATTCTGTAATTGTTTCAAGATCCCAGATGATGCTGATGTTGTTTGCCTACAGACTGCATCTGTAGTATAAAGACATTCATCTGTTACATTACTGTGGTAAACTATTTGACATTCCTGTTTCAGGATCCCATACTCACAAGAGGGATGTATCAGTGATGATGAAGTGTAATACTTAAAAGAGTATAGATCGGGTATCAAAAGACTAAAGTTTTATCTTCAGCTTTCTCCTTTGTCTAGTTTTAATTAATTTTTGTAATTTTATGAATATTGCTATTTTTCAAAAATAATTTTCTTCTTGATACTTTATATTATGATATTGCTTATACTGCTTTAGAGCCATGTTTAGTAGAGAAATCTGGAGGTATAAATAGATATTTATGATGTAATTCTGCAAAAGAAGAATTGCTCAGCAGATAACATCATATTCTTCGATATTTAAAAAAAAAAAACCCTGTGTACATCTTGACCATCACTATATGGCCTTTTCATGAAGAGCCATGCATTTTAATAGTATTTTGTTACTTACTTACTATAAGTTTTTGAGTTGGTTACTTAATCTATCTCTGGTTCATTTCATCAACTATAAAATATCTATTTTTTTTGACAATCATCAGATATAGTTCTGGGTAGTGGCAAAAAAACAGGCTTGAAGGTAAATGGAACAGAATAGAAGATCCTGATATATACCACACAGCTATAGGTACCTGATCTTTGACAAATGTTCCAAAGATATACATTAGAAAAAAGATAGTTTCTTCAACAAATGGTGGTGGGAAACTGGAAATCCATACACAGAAGAATGAAAATAAACCTTTATCTCTTGCCCTGTATGAAAATCAATTTTAATTGGGTCAGATATCTCAATGTAACACTGGAAACTTTGAAAGTACTAGAAGCAAATGTAGGGAACACAGGCCAACACATAGGCATAGGCAAGTTCTTTCTTAAAAAGACTCCAATAGCCCAAGAAATAACACCAAGAATAGACAAATGAGATCATATAAAATTAAGAAGCTTTTGTACAGCAATGGAGGCAATAGAGTAAAGGGAGAGCCCACAAAATGGGAGAAAATCTTTGCTTCCTACACATCTGACAAGATGTTAATCTAGGATATATAAAGAATTGAAGAAATTACATGACAAAGTAAAAAATAATACATAAAATAAGTGTGTGATATAGCTAAACAGTTCTCAAAAGAGGAAACAGAAATGGCCAATAAGTGTGTGAAAAAAATGATCAATATCATTTGCCATCAGTGAAATGCAAATGAAAACTTCATGGCAAATACATATCATCCTAGTCAGAATAGCTAGCATCAATAAAACCAACAATGAATGTTGACAAAGATGCAGGGAAACAGGAACCCTATTACACAGGTAGTTGTTGTTGTTGTTGTTAGGTGCTGTCAAGTCGGTATATAGGGTTTTCAATGGCTGAGTATTTCGGGATTGCCTTGGGAGTGGGTTGCCAGGTCCTTCTCCCATTTTTGTGGTGCTAGAAATTGAACTCGGGACCTCAGAGACTGCAGTGCAGCGCTCTACCAATGGAGCTAAATCCCAGCCCACACAGGTAGTGGGACTATAAATTAGTATAGCCATTATGGAAAGCAGTATGGAGATTCCTTAGAAAACCAGAAATAGAACCACCATATTACCCAGCTATATTACTCCTAGGGATATATCCAAAGGATGACACCACAGAGACACCTGCACTTCCATGTTTATTGCAGCTCTCTTTACATTTGCAATGATATAGAACTAGCCTAGATACACATCAATCAGAGCAAAATCATGGACAACCTCAATCTTTTCTTCATTTATTGTGAAGTTACATACTGACCCAATCATAAGGATTTTTGTATTGTTGATGTTCAGTCGCAATCCATACTGAAGGCTATGATCTTTGATCTTCATCAGTAAATGTTTTAAATCCTCTTCATTTTTAGCAAGCACAGTTGCGTCATCTGCATAATATGGGTTGTTATTGAGTATTCCTCCAATTCTGAGCCCATGTTCTTCCTCATATATTCCACCTTCTCAGATTATTTGCTCAGGGTATACATTGAAGAGATATAGTGAAAGTATACAGCTCTGATACACAGCTTTCTCAACTTTAAACCAGGCAGGGCTTCCTTGTTCTATTCAAACAACTGCCTCCTGGTTCACAAACAGATTCCTCATGAGTACAATTAGGTACTCTGGTATTACCATTTTTCAAAGTGTTATCCATAATTTGTTATGATCCACAGAGTCAAATGCCTTTGCATAGTCAATAAAACATAGACAAACATCTTTTGATATTCTCTGTTTTTGACTAATATCCACCTGACATCAGCAATGATGTTCCTGGTTCACTGCCCTCTTTTGAAACTGGCTTGATTATCTGACAATTCCCTGTCTATATATTGCTGCAGTTGCTTTTGAATGATCTTTAGTAAAAATTTGCTTGTGTGTGATATTAATGATATGGTTCAATATTTTTCACATTCAGTTGGATTCTGTTTTTTGGGAATAGGTACAAATATGGATCACTTCCAGTCAGTTGGCCAGGTAGCTCTTTTCCAAATCTGTTGGCATAAACATGTTAACACCTCCAGTGCTGCATCTGTGTGTTGAAACATGATTTTTCTCTGCTTGGCTCTATAATCAACACCCATGGAAGCAATAGTCAAAAACTCAAAAGACACATTGCTTTGGGAAAAGCTGTGGCAAAAGGTCTCTTTAGAGTATTGAAAGTAAAGATGTCACATTGAAGACAAATATGTGCCTGACTCATGCCATGGTATCTTCAGTTGCATCATATGGTTGTGAAAGCTGGACATTGAACAAGGGAGACAGGAAAAGAATTTATGCTTCTGAATTATGGTGCTGGAGGCAACTTTTGTATATACCATGGACTTCCAAAAGAACAAAAAGATCTGTCCTAGAAGAAGTACAAACAGATTGCTCCTTTGAAGCAAAGATGGCTGGACTTCATCTCACAGATTTCAGACATGTAGTCAGGAGAGACCAATCCCTGGAGAAAGACAACATGTTTGGGAGAGTGGCAGGTCAGCATAAAAAGGAAAACCCTCCACTAGATGGATTGACACAGTGTCTGCAACAATGGGTTTAAACATAAAAAGATCATGTGCCTGGCCCAGAATTGAGGAGTGTTTCTGTCTGCTGTACATAGGGTGCTATGAGTCAGACTCGATTTGACAGCACCTAACAACAACAAGATACACATCAACAGATCATGGCACTAAAATGTGTTTATACACACACACACACACACACACACACACTGGAATATTATTCAGCAGAAAAATAGAATGAAACTATAGCATTTGCAGCAAAATGGATGGACCTGGAGTTCAGCATTTTAGGTGAAATCACCCAGACCCAAAAAGAGAAACACTGTATACTTTCACTTATATGTTAGAATTAGATCTAACTTAAAGGAGAAAAGAATATGTATCTAAGGTCAGGAAATACAAAGGGACCCATCCTAAGGGAGGAGAATAGAAAAAAGGGAAAGAGGATTGGAAAATCTAGAGGGGGAAGATGAGCAACATATGTGGGTAAAGAGGGAGAAATGAATGCAAAATAGAGGCTGCAATTCTATGAAAATCCCAATATGAATCTCACTATACTGTATGCAATTTTTAAAGCATATGCCTCATAAATATGTGTAATCATCTTTACATATTATTGATGGAATACCAATTTAGATGTTTCAACAAACAGATGCAGCACTGAAGGTGCTCACTTGTTTTATGAAGAGATTTGGAAAAAAGCTACCTGGCCAATTTTCTGGCAAAGATCCATAGTTGTTCCTATTCCCAAGAAAGAGGATCCAACTGAATGTGGAAATATTGAATGTTATTATTAATATCCCATGCAAGTAAAAATTTGCTAAAAATCATTCAAAAGCAACTGCAGCAGTATATTAACAGGATTGTTGTTGTTACGTCCTGTCGAGTCATGTCCTCCTCATAGTCTCATAGGGTTTTCAATGGAGATTGCTTCGGGATTGCTTCACAAGTGGATTGCCATGTCTTTCTTCTGTTTTTATAGTGCTAGAAATCGAACCCAGGTCCTCAGAGAGTGGGAGCAGCACTCTACCAATTGAGCTGAACCCCAACCCATATTAACAGGGTACTGATGGAAAATCAAATCAGATTCAGAAGAGGGCATGGAACCAGGGACATCATTGCAGGTTTCTGATGAATACTAGCTGAAAGTAGAGAATGGCATAGAAATGTCTACTTATGATTTATTGATTATGCAAAAGCATTTGACTGTGTGGATCATAACAAATTATGGTTAACATGGGAATACCAGAGCACTTAATTGTACTCATGAGGAATCTGTGCATGGACCAGGAGGCAGTCATTTTAACACAGCAAGGAAACAATGCTTCATTTATAGGAAATGTGTGTGTCAGGGCTGTATCTTTTCACCATACTTCTTCAATCTCTACACTGAGCAAATAGTCTGAGAAGCTGGGCTTTATGAAAAAGAATGCGGCATCAGGATTGGAGGAAGAGTCATTGCCAACCTGGTTATGCAGGTGACAAAACTCTGCTTGCTGAAAGTAAAGACAATTTAATATATTTACTGGTGAAGTTCAAATAATATAGCCTTCTGTATGGATTGCACCTCAACATCAACAAAACAAATATCCTTTCAACTGGATCAGTACGAAGCTTCATTATAAATGGAGAAAAGATTGAATTTGTCCAAGATTTTGCGGTATGTGGTTCTACAATCAACACCTACAGAAGCAGCAGTCAAGAAATCAAAAGAGGCATTGTATTGGGAAAAGCAGTTGCAAAAGATCTCTTTAAAGGTTTGAAAAGGAAAGCTATTACACTGAAGACAAAGGTGTGCCTGGACTCATGTCATGGTATTTTCAGTTGCATAATATTGTTGTGAAAGCTAGACACTGAATAAGGGAGGCAGGACAAGAATCGATTCTTTTGAATTTTGGTGCTACATATGAATATTAAATATATGATGGACTGCCAAAAGAAGCAACAAATCTGTCCTAGAAGAAGTGCAACCAGAGTGCTCCTTGGAAGCAAGAATGGCTAGACTACATCTTACTTATTTTGGACATGTAGTCAGAAGGGACCAATCCCTGAAAAAGGCCATCATGTTTGGCAGGTCAACAAAAAAAAGAAAGATCCTGAACTAGATGGATTGACACAGCGACCACAACAATGGACTTAAACATAAAAGAGATTGTGTGCATGGTACAATGTCAGGGAGTGTTTTGTTCTATTGTGTATAGGGTCACTGTGAGTCAGACATGACTCTATGGCACCTAACAACAAAAACATCTTTATGTATTAATCAAATAATTTTTATAATGTTTGGAGAGATGGTAGTGCCAACAATTCTGAGTTGATAATTGTCCAACATATAAAAGTAATGAATTATCACTCTGTAGTTTATTAATATGTACAATTAGAATACTTAATAAAAACATATAATTTCTCAGTTTGCTCAAGTAGATATTATTAAAACTATTTAATTCTATTCAATAATTTTAACAAATTAGTTCTATTTGAAACTATTTGGGCAGCCTCTACTTATTTCCTCTTGAAGCTTTTGTATTTAGCCTCCATTTACCTATTGGGGATATCACCATATCTGTACATCTCAAGTGCCTGGACCTGATAGTTCCTGAATGCCCATCCCTTTGCTGCCATTTTTCCCAATGTTGGTCATTCAATAATATCAGATACAACTCAGATTTTTATTTATAACTTTGTCTCAAGATAACAGTTGATGCAAATGTAAAATTAACTTGAGGGGGAACTTTGGCTCTTGGAATATAAAGTGTATTCTCTCCCTAGTGCATTCCTTAAAAAATGATGTCTTTTTGAATAAACAAAAGGCCTTGCTGATCAAGCTATTTTCTTAACTTGGAAGTCTTTCAGGTTTAAATGATCTATATGAAACATGCTACAAAAGCTGGGGTTTAGGTTAGTTGGTAGTGTGCTTCTCAGTGCTCTCTGTGGCCCTGAGTTTGATCCCCAGCACTGCAAAAATGTGAGAAAGACCTGACAACCAAGTTCTGAAACATCAGCCATTGAAAATCTCATGAAAATCCTTTCATGACATAATGCAGGGCATGGCACAGTGTCAGGAAGTGTTTTGTTGTGCTGTACATAGGGTCACTACGAATTAGACTCGTGGGCACCTAACAACAACAAACAATGTGAAATATATCAAGTAGAACTTTAAACATTATCTGAGTCCATTTTAAAGTCTTCAAGAAAGAATATGCAGAAGCCTCATTTATTTACAAATGTTTTCCTAGCATATGGCAGTTTGCCTAAGGCCCAGCTAACATTCTGAAGGATGCCTTGACCACACCTCGAAGCACACAGTCAGTTAGGGAAATAAATATATTTTTTACAAGTAAATAGAAGCTTTGCATATTGTTCAATGTAAGCAATGGTCTGAAAAATATTCAGCAAGCATAAATATAAAATGAAAACGTGGGGCACTTCAGGAAATACTAATTAAAATAAGATTTCCAACAATCACACAATTCACTTTGTTGCTTGATATAGATACAGACCTTTTGATTTGAATTGTAGAGACAGTCTGGGATATTATGAGTGATTATACTGAAAAGTCTCACAAAGAACATGACTGAAATTTAATAAACATAGAACTGAAAGATCTCTACTAACAAATCATTTTTGTTTGATATCTCAGCAGCGAGCACTGAGATATGACAGATTTGAAGTTAGCAAGTGAATGTGAAAAAATATCATTTTCATAAGTACACAGGGAAACATTGTTTTGTCACACATGATAGTTTAATGATGAAAGTAACCATTCTACCAGAAGACTTGTCTTTGACACACACACACACACACACACACACACACACACACACGGATGTATATATTGGTATTTGCTGTGGGCAGAGCTTGACAGCTATTTTATTTAGAAAAAAAAACACCATCAGAACTGAAATTCTTCAATTATAGCTGCAACAGGCTTTTAGAGTCAAACATGGGCCCACTTTGAGCTAATATTAGTATAAAGACTCTAGAGCTCTCATTGCCAGACTGCTTTACATAGTTCATAAGAGCAGCTGTATAATTTGACTTTATTCTGGGAGCTGGCTTTGATCAGAAATAATTCTTGCTACATACAAAATGATTTGATAGGCTTCGTATGCCCCATGTTTGTATAGTGATGATGGCTTATAACCTTGGAATTATCAGTAAAATGACTGGCCCAGAGGATGTATTTAATTAATTTTTTCTTTTATAAGGTGCTCAATTCCCTGGAAAGCAATAGCATTACTCAAAGATGTTTCTGAGATAAAGCATTAAAATGATAATTCATAATAACATATGCTAATATGAAGATATCACACAACATTCACTCTTCAGGACGCTATATTTCAAAGATGCTTTTCCAAAGGGCTTGATTTTCCCTTTGGCAAGGTGAAAGTGCTTTCCAACTCACCTATAAAGGGCTCTAACATCCTCCTGGGAGGATGAGAAGATGGAGAAAAGGTTACGTTGCTACCTCTGCCAAAAAGATTCTCTGGGCTCTGTTGACTTTAAATTCTTTATGCCTATAGCTGCTAAAACAAGTCCAGGGTATTTGCCATTCTTTTCACAGTTGGACTCCAGTTTGAGATTCACAGAACAAATTGCAGGAGGCACCCACGACCAATTCTGGTACTCCACATACTAGCTTCTGCCTGAGGCAGTCATTTTATCAACGTCTAAATTTTACCTCCTCTGAATACTTAGGAGGGAAAAAAAAACATAGTTGGTCCTAAATGAGTTAATGAAAATTCAATGGTAGTTGTCAGGAAAGAGGGTTTGTTAAAAGAAGGAAAAGCTAGGAAAATAATTTGCAAAATGGCATAAAAGAAAAAAAAATCCCTGGGCTTTTACATTACAGGATAATTTGTGAAGTACCTTTTATTTATTTGCTTGTTTGCTTATTGTTTTTTGTTTGTTTGCTTGTTTGTTTGATTTTTGAGACAGGCCCTTGTTATGTAGCTCAGGCTGACCTGAAACTCATGATCCTCCTGGCTCAACTTCCCTATTGCTGAGATTACGAGTGTGTACCATCATGCCCAGCTAGGGCCATTGCCTTTAACTGATACTTCATACCTTAAGCAAAATAGAAGTCAAACAACTGTCTAAATATTATAGGCAGGGGTATCAATCAGAGTTTTACATCCCACACACACAAAAAAACTATCTTATTTATGTGTATTTATTTAAATAGTTTAATTTTGGCCTTTTGAGTATTAATGTAAAAACTATTATTTTAACCCACTTCTGATTTTGGTTTAGTCCCATCACATTTTTTGCAAGTGCTTTGTTCTACATGGAAAGTGTTCTTTGCTCATTCCTTTCTTGTGCTCCATTTATAAGTCAGAATCAAAGGTATATTTTCTTTAGCAAGCAACCAGAGACTCTTTGATAACAGATAAGATAATTCTTTGCTAAAAAAATTAAGGAAGTCAAGGAGTGCTACTCTGAGAACCTGCAGGTCCTGGGGCAGATATTAGGCTGTACTGGCGGGTCCACTTACTCCTCTAAAGCTGCAAGTCTCCTGTCTGCCAGGCTTGAGAGAAAGAGCAAGATAAGCAAAGGATGACACTTAGGCAAATACACAGCAGGGTAAAGGGAGCAAGAAAATGAACGTATGATAGCTATGTAATAGAATTTGGAGGTCACTGGTCTAATGTTTCTCAAAGTGTTGTAAGATTCCTGCCTGGTGGAATCATTACTCTTCCCATACAAAGCTTATGAAATCATTTTTTATGTGACCACCCTCTATGGGGTGGTGGGTCCAGTATACAAGTACAATAGGTGGTTGTGAATATACACTAAAGATTGCATATCACTGACTGAAATCCAAGGTTCTTCTGATTCCTATTGATTTAACTTAGTTATATCATCACCACCTTCATACACATCATAATAGTCAGGATTTATTAGGACTTTTGTGCAAATCTGTGCTTTGCAGGGTTTATTGTCTTTAATCTTTACAATAATTTTGTAAATTAGAGTTTTATAAGCTATTACATGTAAGAAGAAACAGGCATGCAAAATTGAGGAACAGTCCCAAGGTCAAAAGAGTTAGTAAGGGGCAGAGACAGAATTTAATCTCTCTTCTGGCTGACTACAGAGCCTTTACTATTGAATACATTGTAGATTGGGAGACATGCTTTCAGTATAGATCATAAGATAGGATGAATGAATATGAAATATTACAGAAAAAGGCATTACTAAGTCAACTACCTAATAGATATTTTGGAAAGCTTAATTTTTTGTAGTCTGTTGTATGAGGTGTGATCAAAAGCTACCATGAATGTTTAAAATAAAAAGGTTTATTTCAGAAAAAGACATGTTGCAATTAATCTCCCTCAAAATGTTCTCCCTGGCTTCAATCACACTTACCCCATCATTCTTGCCACTTTCTGAAGCAGTTCTGAAAGATGTATTTTGTGAATGGCTTTAGTTGTACTGTTGTGGATGATTTGATGTTCTATACTGATTCAAAATGTTTACTTTTCGTGGTCATTTGGACTTTGGGGAAGAGCTAGAAATTTCACAGTGCCAGATACAGTGGAAAAGGTGGATGAGGATACACCATAAAGAAACACTTATGAAAAAGGACTTCTAGAACTGCTTCAGGAAGCAGCAAAAACAAGGAAACAAATGTGCTAGAAGACATGGGGAGTCTTTTGAGGGTTATTCATAATGTCTTCATCTAATACATTTTCTTAAATTTAAGCAGTCATCATATTGCTTGATCACATCTCTTATTAGCAGAAATATTGGTGCTAGACAAACTTTAGGAGAAAGTAACATGAAACTATGGAACATGAAACAAAACCAGCATATGTTCTCTAAAAATTTTCTGGGAATTTGGAATCTGCATAAACAAATGGCAAGAGAAGGCTCTCTTCAGTGATTGGGAGACATTTCTTTAGATCCAAATTTAGACTTTTCATTAAAAATTATTTCTGTTCCCTTTTTCTGCAAGCCAAAGTACAAAGTACTGCATCACTAGATTAGAGTGTTTAAAAATATTTACGTTAGATTATTAAGATAAATTCTTTGTCTTCAGATGATCAGTGTGTTAAGAGACCCAGTACAAAATGGTTCATAGTCATAGGTTAATATAAGAATAATTTTGATATAGCTCTGCCCTCTGTCCAAGGACCTTATTGTTTTATAATACATGTGACATAAAAATACATGTTCATTATTGTTGTTGTTGTTAAGTGCTCTTGAGTCAAGTCTGACTCACAGCAACTCTATGTATAGCAGATCAAAACACTCCTCCATTCTGTGCCAGGCACACAATCTTATTTATATTTAAGCCAGTTGTTGCAGACACTGTGTCAATCCATTTGTTGGGACGGTTTCCTTTTTTCATTGACCTGCCAGTCTCCCAAACATGATGTCCTCTATCAGGGATAGGTCCCTGCTGAGTACATGTCCAAAATACGTAAGATGTAGTCTAGCCATTCTTGCTTCCAAGGAGCACTCTGGTTGCACTTCTTCTAGGACAGATTTGTTGCTTCTTTTGGCAGTCCATCATATATTCAATATTCATATGTAGCACCAAAATTCAAAAGAATCAATTCTTGTCCTGCCTTTCTTATTCAGTGTCTAGCTTTCACAACAATATTATGCAACTGAAAATACCATGACATGAGTCCAGGCACACCTTTGTCTTCAGTGTAATATCTTTCCTTTTCAAACCTTTAAAGAGATCTTTTGCAACTGCTTTTCCCAATACAATGCCTCTTTTGATTTCTTGACTGCTGCTTCTGTAGGTGTTGATTGTAGAACCACATACCGCAAAATCTTGGACAACCTCAATCTTTTCTCCCTTTATTGTGAAGTTGCATACTGACCTAATCATAAGGATTTTTGTATTGTTGATGTTTAGTCTCAATCCATACTGAAGGCTATGTTCTTTGATCTTCATCAGTAAATGTTTTAAATCCTCTTCACTTTCAGCAAGCCGAGTTGTGTTATCTGCATAACGCAGGTTGTTAATGAGTCTTTCTCCAATCCTGATGCTTCTTGGATTATTTGCTCTGCATATAAATTGAAGAGATATGGTGAAAGTATGCACCCCTGATGCACACCTTTCTCAACTTTAAACCAGGCAGCGCTTCTTTGTTCTATTCGAACAACTGCCTCTTGGTTCATGTACAGATTCTTCATGAGTGCAATTGTTGTTGTTGTTGTTAGGTGTCATCGAGTCAGTATCCGACTCATAGTGACCCTCATAGGGTTTTCAATGGCTGAATGCTTCGGGATTGCCTTGGGACTGGATTGCCAGGTCCTTCTCCCATTTTTGCGGTGCTGGGAATTGAACTCGGGGCCTCAGAGACTGCATCGCAGCGCTCTACCCACTGAGCTAAATCCCAGCCCAGTGCAATTAGGTACTCTGATATACCCATTTTCCAAAGTGTTATCCATAAGTTGTTATGATCCAGTCAAATGCCTTTTCATAGTCAATAAAACATAGACAGACATCTTTCTGATATTTTCTGCTTTTGGCTAATAACCACCTGACATCAGCATTCATGTCCCTGGTTTCCCCCCACTTCTGAATCTGGCTTGATTTTCAGGCAGCGCATTATAAGACAGTGTTATATGTCCTCTTTGTTGCTCTAGTCTTGATGAATACCAGAGAAACTAGTTCCAAAATTGAACTTGGGAGCTGTTAATTTTCCTATTCTTTGAAAAAGTGTGTTCTGTTAGTGTAAGTCACAAAGGACACAACTAGCAAATAGGTTTTCTGATCACAAAACTTTTGAAAATGTTATATAACATACTCTATCTTTTGTAGATTGACAATTCATACTTCAGAATATTAAAAGTTTAGTTAAATTCTTTGCTAAATTAAGTTTAGTTTTGCTAGATCAAGCATTTTAGAAATTTACCTGATATAAGTCATCCTTCTTTTCTTTCTTTCTTTCCTTCTTTCACTCCTTCCTTCCTTCCTTCCTTCTTCTCTTTCCTGTCCTGAAATTTATTATGAAAAGGTCGTGTTGTGAGCTTTTCATACCTATCATGATATCTTGATGGATAAGAAGCCTCCTAGGTGCCTATAATGCCAACAATAAGATTGCATTTGTTGAAGAGATTTTTCTTTTGTGTGTGTATAAAGCTTGTTATATTAGAAATATAAGCTGTTTCTGTATGATACTAAATACCCAGATGAAAAATTAAAACAAAATTAACTAATCACTGCTGATGATATAAACATCCAGATGTCTGGCATTGAATAAATAAAACATCTGGTTCATGAATTGCAATTTTTACTTTTCATAAGCAAGTTTAGATGATACTACTTGGTGTATCTCTTTTCTATAAAAAAAGTATTCTCAAAGTAATAGGCATTAACTGATACAAAAGAAATGAGGTAGAGAGCAGGGAAAACGTTCCAATTTTAAGTAAATTTCCCTCTCATAATTAATATTTACTCTATGACTCCATACCCTATTTAATTCATCTAGCAATAATTTTGAATCTTATTATATATAAAATTCTGCATTAGCTAATACTGATTTAAAAACAAACTGGGTGACAAACCCAAAAGAAAAAGCAAACAAGCAAACAATCCTGCCTGGAGATATGTCACATTAGAAGAAAGAAAAATGAATCAATCAAAATTTAGCATCAACATTGAAATAACATTAGGGTGCCCTAGATATATATCATGGAGGTCCCCCTCTCTCCTTCCAGCTATAGGAAGTGTGGAGAAGAAGCCTACTTGGGATGATTTCCAAGAGAAGGATGGTATTGGAGGAGGTGATAGGCATGCAAAGAACTCAAGAGTTTGTCCCTGGAGCTTAGCATCTACATGACAGTGTTTGCAAGATTCTAAATACATTCTGTTACAGTTAGTGGGGGTGATAGGATGCTGCACAGGGAGTGAGGCCAGTAATATGGAGAACAGACTGTAAAGGAACACAGGAACAGCCAGAAAAGAGATGATTACACTCACCTGGGATTACAAACACCTACTTTAGGAAAAGGGAGGAATATGGGAGAGGACAGGTTACAGAGATATGAATGAGGTAAAGGTAATTTGAGTTGATGTTATCAGGAATGGGGGGGTGAAAAAGAGGGAAATATACAGATGTTTGCAGTTTTTTGAGTGAAAGTGAACTAATGAAATCTCTATGTAGAACAGGGAAGGAGAAAGGAGATAAGGTATATGGGGAAAATATGGCAAATCTGATTTCTGATATCCCTGTGAGGAACAAACAGGGGATATCTACAAGGCTATGAAAAAAAAGGTCAAAATTGAAACTATTTTGGAGATGTTTTGCATAAGTTTAATCAAGAATAAGGAAAAATTATGAATATTATAAATACTGAATTGGAAATGGTCCATAGATTCATGTAAAAAATAATCCAAAGCATCAACACAAGTGGCAGATACGTTGACATTCATTCATTATGATTCCATTAACTAATGCTTTTGTATGATTTGAGATTGCAAATAAATACATTTATTTTCTAAGCCCTGGTAGAGTCTGTGAGAAGTGAGACTGGTGCTGTTACATGCTGAACTTAGCCAGAACTATATGACTTTATGAGTTACCTTCTAGAAGACCACTTCCTTCTAATTTAAAGACAGAAGATATGAAAAGTTTTGTGTCTTTTGCACCACCAAGGTGCATATGTATGCTTAAAGGGTACTGCATTTTTAACTCAAAATTTTGCCTGTGGATCTAAACAATAGAAAGAAATTTAAGTGCCTCTAAAACTGCTGAATGTCTGTAGTCATAGCACCCTAGAATGCAATCAATCCAGCCTGATCTCAGAAGCTAAGCAGGGACAACTGGTTAGTCCTTGGATGGGAGACTGCCTGGGAATACTAGATGCTGCAGCATAGGGAAAAGGACCTGGCAATCCACTCCAAAAACAATCTTCCATTGAAAAATCTATGTATAACAAGGAAGCACTGACAATAGTTCCAGGCATGGCACAGTGTTGGGGAGTGTTTCGTTTGTTGTACATAGGGTTGCTACAGGTTGGACCCAACTCTACAACACCTAACAACAACAACAAAACTGTTGAACAGTTCAATGATACATGGCTTTGTATATAGCATCACTTATTTCATGATGGAAATAATTTTGGTTGGAATCCTAAATATTGGACTAGTCATTAACTATTGTTTCTTTCTCATATCACTTTGGACATCTCTTATTAAAACTGCTATTGTGCAAAACCAGACAATGATTCCCATCATCAGGCTTCAGAGTCTATGCCTCATTGTTTTTAATTTATCTATAAAGTCAAAGATTGGACTTTTTCCTATAGCTTGGTGAAAGCCACTAACATAAAGGATTTGACTTAGAGGCAAAATAAACTTCCAAACAGCCATTTACACCCCAAGTTTCCACACCCTCTGCAGCAAGATCTGCAATATAATCTTCAATATTAGTTCACCTTTTCGGTGAATAAATCTTTTTTTTAATTGCCAAGGGATCTTAATTCTACTTTAAATCAAACTATATGTTTTTAATCTCAAAATCACTCTGTTTTGTTTCACTGATAACATGAAGAAGAAAAAATGATATTGCTTCCTTTACTGACAGATAACGATATGTTTTTTGTTGTTAGGTGCTGTCGAGTTGGTATCCTACTCATGGTGACCCTACATACAACAGGGGAACACTATTGTCAGCGGTTCTCTGCTATTCATAGGGTTTTCAATGGCAGATTGATTTTTTGGGAGTGGGTTTCCAGGTCCATCTCCCAAGTCTACAGCACCTGGTGTTCCCAGGTGGTCTCCCATCCAAGTACTAACAAGGCCCCACCCTGCTTAGCTTCTGAGATCTGATGGGATCAAATGCCACAGGGCTATGGCTGTAAGCTTTAATAATATGTTTACATACATCGTAAAGTTGGGGCGCTCTCACTGCTCTTATTTTTATCTTCCAATGCATTTCTTTATAAATATACTTCATACAAAACATTCATGCTAAGTGCTTTAACATGCACTTGTAAAATGTGAGAAAAATTCTTATATACACATTACCATTACAATACCAAATTAAAAACAGTCTTTAGGCTGGGGATGTAGCTCAGTGATAGAGTGGGAGCTTAGTAGACACAAGGCCTTGGGTTTCATAAAAATATAAATGAATAGATAGATATAAAATATATTCCTATAAAATATAAAATGTAGTTCATATTGCAAAGCCTTGGATTGCACCCTAAATGCCCTGAGTTTTTGCTTATTGAATTAGTATTCAGAATTTCCACATTACATTTTGCTGATATCTCCCTAAAATCTCTAAATCTTAAAGAACCCCCTTGACCACAACAAATGCAAGCAGAAACATACACATATTTATGAGATTTTTTACATGCCATAATTTAGTGAGGGACTAGAATTTAGCTTAGTTGGTAGAGCGCTGCTCTGCAGTCTCTGATGTCCCAAGTTTGATTCCCAGCACCACAAAAATGGGAGAAGGATGTGGCAATCCACTTCTGAGACAATCCTGAAATAGTCAGCCATTGAAAACCCTATGAGGGTCGGTATGAGTTGGATGTGACTCGAGGGCACCTAGTAACAACAACATAATCTATTGAAGAAATTGGGCTGGTAATTCTCTAGAATGTCCCACATTCTGCATTTACCTGACTTTTACAGGATGTCCTTGTACACTGGTTTTACATAAGACTTCAAAAGCAACTTCCATAGGGAAAAATACTACTTCCATTCATGATTGAGTAGAAAGAATTGGATTCACTGTCTCACCTTAAAATAATTACTAACCTGTACTACATATATGAAACTATAGATTTCTGATACTGAACAACAGGCAGCACAAAACAGTGATCCTTGAGAGAGGGGAAACACAGAAAGAAAGCCCTGCATTTTCTACTGCACCTATCAACAAAGTACCTGGAGAGCATTTCCAGGATGCACACAGCTCAGGATAGGGGTATCCAAATGTCTAGGAGCTTGAGTTGAGGAGAGAGAAATCAGACTTTTCTGGGAATGAGGATGTTGGAGACAAAAGGCCAGAATTCATGGTACAGAATACAGAAGAGTGTACAGAGAAAGACACAAACAGAGAGAGAAACAGAGACAAAGAGAGAGAATGAGACAGAGAAAGAGAGACAGAAAGAGAGAGGGAGAAAATTCAAAGGGACGGTCTTGAATCTGGCTGAGTATAGATCAGTGTTTGCATGTGAAGAAACTATCTGAGGCCAGGCAAAGCCCCACTAAAGTAAAAGCAGATGAGATGATCCTCAGAGCTGGTGGAGGTTTAAGAATAATTCTTGTTCTTAGCCAGAGAGAAAATATCTCCTAAAAAATAGGCATTAAATTAATTCCTGAGCATGATATTGCTCATTAGTAAAGTTAAATTTGAACTACAATAAAAGTATTTTAGATCTTCCTATAAATGCTTAAAACCAAGCTTTGTTAAAATCAAATTGTAACCACTTAAAAGAAAATGTTCAAGTGTATTTAAAAAGCTATAAAACCCCTAAGGATCCAAAACATAAAATTTATAATGTACCTGATACTATAAGGAGTTTTCAGGCATGCAAAGAGGCAAAAATGTACAATGCATTATTAAGAGAAATGCCAATTAATAAAAATAGAAATGACAGATATGATAGACTAGGCAGGCAAGTTTATTCCATATGATTAAGATAGTGAAAGAAAGTATGAGAGTCAAGAAGTATGAAAAAGACAAAGCAGAACTTCAAGACATCTAAAATAAAATATATACTTGGAGGGATGAATGGTGGACAGACTTGTAAAACTGATCAAATAGCAATATTATATCACATTGTAACAGTAAAAAATGACAAAACAAATAGTAGACAAAGGGCACAATATATGTGATTGGAGTCTCAGAAAGGAGGAGATGGGGGAGGCATTTAAAGATATAATATGTATAAAGCTTTTCTAAACATGATGAAAGCTATGAAACTACAGAACCAAGAAGCTAAAAAAAAAAAAAAAAAAAAAAAAAAAAAAAAAAAAAAAAAAAAAAAAAAAAAAAAAAAAAAAAAAAAAAAAAAAAAAAAAAAAAAGAAAGAAAAAAAGAAAGGAAAAAGAAAAAAAGAAAGCTATAGTATGGCACAGGGTATAGGCAAATTTTTTACCTGGTGATAAAGAGAAAATCTTTAAAAGTGCCGGAAAAAATATGACATTATATACAGAAGAACAAAGACAAAACTCACAGTTGACTTGCCAGAGACAATACAAATAAGAAGACAGTATGGGCATTTTTTTACATGTTGAAAGAAAAAATTGTCCATAATTTGATAATTGGTAAAAAATATCTGTCAATATTGAAGGCAGAGCCATCACCTTTTCAAGCATATGAAGGTGAAAACATTTGTACCACCAGATCAGCACTGTAAGCAGTATAAAAATTATTTCATGAGAAAGAAAATTATAACAGATTGAAATTGGTATCATGCAATAAAATAAAGAACACTGAATACAGACAATATATGATTGTATAAGAAAGATTTTTCTATTAGTTCTCTTTGAAAAGGAAAATAAGGTCTAGCACCTAATCTGTCTCAGAACCTGATTTTTGTGGTCTATGAGCTCAAACTTTTTTTTATACTTTTAAGAGTAATAAAGTGTTATGTTTTGCATGTAGTTTTTCACCTAAAAGTTTATGCACCAGAGGCTTGGGCCTCAATGTGGTGGTATTAAGAAGTGTTGACAAAAACATGCACAATTAAACAGCATTGTTATTGTTGTTAGGTGCCATTGATTCCTGTCTGACTCACAGTGACCCTCATAGGGTTTCTAATGGCTGATTGTTTTAAGATTGCCACAGGAGTGGATTGCCACATCCTTGTCCTGTTTTTGCGGTGCTTAGAATTGAACTAGGGACTTCAGAGACGGCAGTGCAGCACTCTACCAACTGAAAAGGAGTGGAAAGAAGTGGGGGTCTATTAGAGGGAAGCGAAGATTAGAGAAGAAGGGATGGGGAGGAGGGTCAATGAGGAGTGATGAAGGAGAAGAGGTCAATCTTGATGTAAACAGCACGACTTCATGAGTATGTTGGAAAAATAGGGGAAGATAACCCAAATAAGCACCAGAGTTTAACTACAAACTAGTTATAAGGCTCCATAAACTTTGCGGGTCCATGAAAGTGTTGCTAGAAGTGATGTAAAGGATGCATAATGGAAAAAGCCAATGCTGTATTACTCTGTACTCCATCATCATTTACTAATAAAGGGGGAAAAAAGAAGTGTTGGCATTTAGGAAATAGGACCTGATTATACTATTGGGGCTTTAACCTTGGAAAGTATTAATGCAGCCCTTACAGAATGAGTTAGCTCCCTTGAGAGTAGGCTGTTCTACAAAGAACAAGAACGTCCCCTCCCCAGCCTTTGGTTTTCTGTCTTGCCATGTGATCTTTCTCTTTAACCCATGCCTCACTATGATGCTGTATCTGCTATGTTGCAACTTAGCCAAGGGAACTCTCATGAGATAAAACACAGATCATGCAACACAAGCTTGGATTTTGAGCTTCCAAAATTCTGAGGCAAATAAGCCTCTTTCCTTTTTAAAGTGCCCAGTCTAGTATATTTTTTTTATAGCAACAGAAAACAGCCTTATAGAAAACTGGTACTGAAGATGGGTGTCATTGCTATAACTGTACCTGAAAATGTGTAAATGGCTTTGGAACTGGGTAATAGGCAAGAGTTGGAAGAGTTTGGAAGAGCAGGCTAACAATATTTGTTTTGCTATAAATGGAGAATTAAGGTGATTCTGTTGAGAGTTCCAAAGACAAGAAGTCCAGGGAAATAGTCACAGACGGAAATGGAGGAATCCTGTTGGAAATTGGAATAAACATTATCCTGTCATACTACTGGGAAGAGCTTGGTTGAATGATGTCTATGCTGTAGGGATCTATGGAAAGCCAAATTTAAAAATCATGGTCTAAGGTATCTGACAGAGCCAATTTTTAAACAGCAAATTATTTGGGCTACTTCATGGTTATTATTGGCTGCTTTTAGTGAGATGTGTAATGAGGCTTGGGGGCAAAATGAAGGAGAATAAAAAGATACAGAAACTTTGGAGCTTGACCAGGGAAAGAGCACATTTGGGAAGCACTTCTGCCAAATAATCACTTGCTAATGAGATTAGCATGAATGCTAATTGTCAAGACAATGGGAGAAAGCTTTCATGGGCATCTCAGAAATCTTCAAATCTGTTTCTCTTCCACAGGCCTGCCCAGAAGCCTAGAAAGGTAGAACTGTCTCAGAGAAAGGGCCTGAGGTGCTCTCCATGAGCTAGCCTCTTAGGGCCACCACGAGAGTCTCCTTTCTGCCTTCTGGTGAAGTGCTGTATAGCCACTCCAGCCATGGTTTCAGTGGGCCCAGGCATAGCTTAGGCCAGTGGCACACCCTACAGGCACCCACATAGTGTTGATTCTGCAGGAAGGCAGAATGCAAAAACTATGAGATCTTAGTGACCTCCACCAAGACATCAAAGGAATGTCTGTGAAGGCAGGCAGAAGCTTGCCATTCTCCAGCAGAATATTCAGTGAAGCTGTAGAATAGAGCCACTGCTGAGACCCTATGGCAGAGCTAGCAGTAGTGTGCAAAGCCAGACTGGGAGGGCAGCCATGAGGGTGGGGCTGCCAGAGGCAGGAGGGCCCACTTGCTGTTACCAGTGTGCACAGCCTGCCAGGCTTGGAGCTTTAAAAGTTAATGTCTGCTCTGCTGGGTTTCTATTGCTTTGGCCAATTACTCCTTTCTACTTCTGTATTATTTTTTTCCTTTTGGAATAGTAATGTTTACTTATCCCTGTCCTGCTGTTGAATTTTAGAAAGAGACAATTTGGGTTTTGGTTTTTATGAGCTCACAGTTGGAAGGGATTTGCCTTGAGTAGCAACAAGAATTTGGATTTGGATTGTTCAGTGATGCTGGAATGACTTATTACTTCAGAGCTATTGAGATGGAATTATTGTATTTTGTATTATGTAAAGTGTATGAACTTTGGAGTTCAGAATCAAAATGCTATAGTTAGGATGTCTTTTATCTTTCATTTGTTCATATGTTCCAATTGTGATGCCATCTGCTATGTTGTGATGCAGTCAATGGGGCCTTCACCAGGCTGAAGAGGTGGCATCACCTAATCTTGGATTTTAAGTCTCAAAAATTGTGTATTTAATAAAATTGTTTTCTTTATAAATTACTCAGGTATTTTGTTATAGCAACAGAAAAATGGATGAATTACAAGGGAAAGCAAAAATTAAGAAATATGTCCAAGAGAGGCCATAGGTCAGAGGTCACCAATCCCTGGGCTATGGACCATTATCAGTGTAAGTGGCAGGAAAGTGAGTGAAGTTTCATTTGTATTTACACAATAAGTCATCTCCAAACCACCCTCTCCCAAGTCTGTGGAAAAATTATCTTCCAAGAAACTGGTTGCTAATGCCAAAAAGGATGGGGACTGCTGCGATAGGTGAACTACAAAGCCTGAAATAATGACTTTATGATATTTCAAAGAGAAAGCTCTGGGATTTAACACCAAAACTTTGTTGGAATATTTTGACATTTATATAGAATAGAAAAGCAAAGTGTATGAAAATAATAGGAAAAAGTTCAGGAGAAGGGAAAAGGAACATGTCATAAATTTTTTCTGTATTACTTAAGTGATTCAATAATACAGGAATATTGTGGTAAGATAATACAAGTTACTAACAGTTTATGACAAAAATAATCACTAAAAGATAAATAATATGCCAATTAAATAGATGTAGTAGGCTATAATTTGATCAATTATTCAAGAAGATAAAAAAGAGAAGGAAAAAGGAAATAGACTAGAAAGACAAATGACAATAATAAGATACTCGAATTAAAACTAACTATAATAATAAATCATATCAAGTATGAATTAAAACTAACTATAATAAATCATATCAAGTATATATGGTTATGTCACTTCATAAAATGACAGGTCATTGCATAAAAATGCAGGATACAAAGGTTTGTGGTATGTGAGAGGCACTTTTCAAACATAAAGATGCAAACTGATTAAAAGTAAAAGGACAGAGAAATGATATATACTGTTAAGCTAATAAAAGAAAGCATACATTACTATGAAACAAATTTCTCAGTGTTAAATTAGATTATTTCCTAATAATAAAGACACATAACAATCCTAAGAAATTTATGTACTTAATCTGTAAATGAAATAAAACTGATAGAATTGAAAGGAGAAATGGAAAAATCCCAATCGTAGTAAAGATTGCACATGAGTTGGCTACTGTTGTTGTTGTCAGGTGCCATCGAGTCGAGTCCCATTCATAGCAACCTTATGTACAGCAGATCAAAACACTTGCCGATTCTGTGCCAGGCAAATGATCTTATTTATGTTTAAGCCCATTGTTGCAGACACTGTGTCAATCCATCTGGTGGAGGGATTTCCTCTTTTGCATTGACCTGCCACTCTCCCAAACATGATGTCCTTTTCCAGGGATTGATCTCTCCTGCCTACATGTCCAAAA
>VMDO01024709.1:0-29298 GCA_007922755.1 Pedetes capensis | reverse complement strand
TATCCCTTCCATCTTTGTTTGATGTTTAATATTTTCCCTGTAGAATCCCTCACTATTACTGCTCAAGGCTTGAATTGTTTTCTTGAATTAGGTTGAGAAAAATAGAGCATGTTCTTCCCTTTAGGTTTTCTATCTCCAGTTCTTTTCACATGTCATTATAATATTTGATTTTGTCTTCTCAAGCTGCCCTTTGAAATCTTCTGTTTAGTTCTTTAACTTCATCATGTATTCCTTTTACTTTGGCTGCTCAACATTCAAGGGCAAGTTTCAGTCTCTTTTGACATAAAATTTGGTCTTTTTTTTTTTTTCCTGTCTTTTAAATAATGTTTTGCTTTCCTCATGAATTGTCTTTGATGTCATGCTATAACTCATCTAGTCTTTTATCATTAGTATCTAACACATTAAATCTGTTCTTGAGGTCATCTCTGAACTCAGATGAGATATTCTCAGGGTCATATTTAGCTCTCATATAGTTCTTCTGATTTTCTTTAGTTTCAGTTTGAACCTTATGAGCAGCTGATGGACTGACCCACAATCAGCACCTGGTCTTGTTCTGACATTTGATATGGAGGTTTTTCATTGTCTTGTTCCACAAGTGTTGTCAATTTTGTTTCTGTATGTTCTATCTGGCAAATTCCATGTGTATAGTCACTGTTTATGTTGGTGAAAGGATATATTTGCAATGAAAAGGTCATTAGTCTGAGAAAATTCTATCATGCAATCTCCAGCATTGTTTTTGTCACCAAGGCCATATTTTCCAACTACTGAGCTGCTTCTTTGTTTCCAACTTTTGCAGTCCAATCACCAGTAACTATCAGTACATCCTGATTGCATATTTGATCTATTTCAGTTTGCAGAAGCTGGTAAAAATTCTTCCCTGTCTTCATTTGTGGCCTTACTGGTGGGTATGTAAATCTGAAAAATAGTCACATTAACTGGCTTTCCTCCTTGATGTATGGATATTATTCTATCACTGACAGTATTATATTTCAGAACAGATCTTGAGATGTTTTTTTTGATAATGAATGCAGCCCCATTTCTCTTCAATTTGTCATTTCCAGTATAGTAGACCATATGATTGCCTGATTCAAAGTGGCCCATGCCAGTCAATTTTAGCTCAATGCATGTTGATATTTATGCATTCTGTTTCCCCTTTTATGATTTCTAGTTTTCCTAGATTCATACTATGTGCATTCCATGTTCCAATTATTAATGGATGTTTACAGTTGTTCCTCTTCATTTTGAGTCATGCCATATCAGCAAATGAAGGTCCCTGGGGCTTTACTCCATTTCTGTCATTAAGATGGACTCTACTTTGAGGCAGTAACTCTCCCCAGTCATCTTTTGAGTGCCTTCCAACCTGTTAGGTTCATTTTCCAGCACTGTGTCTAACAGTGATTCTCTACCATTCCTGTCCACCATGGATGGCCCTGCTGGTATCTGTAATACTGGTGGCATAACTTTTAGAATCACAGCAACACAGAAGCCCCCACAGTACAGCAAACTGACAGACACATGAGGGTTGACAGGTTTAGATTTCCCTTTAATCTATCCTCTTTAGGCTGTCCTTTCTTCCATCTTTTTTTTTTTTTTTTTTTGCCAGCTCTGACCTTGCCATGTTTTTAAATATTTCATCTCTTCTGCTTAGAATATTCTTTTTTTCTCTCTCTCTCCTTTACTGGGGAAACTCTTGTCTCCTGTAAAGACCTAGTCTGAAGGAGAGTTTTGTGATTCCTCAAGTAGCAGGAGTTTTGTTCTTTGTTGACACTTATGGCCCTCCCATTTGTGTTACAGGATATATAGTATATTGCATAGTATTTTCTACTAGATTGAGCTACCAAAGGCAAAGATGTCTTATTCAAAGTTGAGTTTCCTGTGTGGAGCAGTGCATGGCATGTAGTAGATGCTCAGTAAATGTTTGAATGCAGTGAGATAAGTTATTCCCTCATGTGTGATTTTCTTCCCCACTGCAGTCAATCCAGGAATCTCTCTTTCTCTCTTGGAAACTTTTTTATTTTTTTTTTAATCTAACTCCTCTTGCCTGTGACCCTTTGAAATCCTACAAAGGAGGATTTGAGCATTGGGCTCACACAGATAAAATTGCCATTGTTGTGAGGGTAAGAGAATGGGGACTTTTACTATTTCCAACATCCCATATGTGACATTGTATTTCTCAGTAATATAGTTCTTTTGAAAGAATACACATTACGTGCCTATAATCCTAGTGATTTAAAAGTCTAAGACAGGAGGATTGCGAGTTCCAGACCTGTACAACTTAATAGCACTCTGTCTTGAAATAAAGATAAAAAATGGGCTGGGGGTGCAGCTCAGTTGTAGAACATTTGCCTGGCATGTGCAGAGCCCCAGGTTCAACCCTCCAGCAGAAAGAAGGAAGGAAGGAATGAAGAACTAAGGAAGGAAGAGAGGGAGGGAGGGAGCGAGGGAGGGGAGGAAGGAGAGAGAGAAAGAGAAAGAAGGGAAGGAAGGTAGGAAGGAATAAAGATGGGAGGGAAGGAGAAAGGGGGGGAGGGAAGAAAGAACCTAAGGTAGCCTTGTAAATTAGGTTATATTCATTCTATTCAGCATTTACTAATCATCTTCTAAATGTTAGGCATTGTTGAAGGTGCAGAAGTAAATATGCCCTTGTGGAGTCATTTTCTAGAGTAATTTGTAAGTTCTGAGACTTTTAATGAAAAGTGTTAGTATTTATTGAATGATCTTTGTGATCTGTATTACCTCATATAATCATTACCACAAACACTGAAGAAAGTAAGGCCCACAGAGGTAAAGGGCATACAACCAGTGGGTAGTGGAGCCAGGATTCTTGTCCAGGAAGCTGATGTTCTTAATTACTCTGTTATGTTGCCTCACCTAATAGAGTGATAGGTCATGTGTGGTCTGATGAGAACCTGGGATCTGCCATTTCCTAAAAATACTTCAAAGTAAAGCATTGTTTTCCCATGGAAACAAGCAGTTGAGTTAAAATGGAACTTTTGTGGAATATTGCCAGAAACTGGAAATAACTTTAAAAGGAATATATTTAGGAGAATTTATATTTAAGGACAAGTCGACTAAAAATTAGTCGTAGAAATGCTTTCAACAGAGCTGAGTGCGGTGGTGCATGCCTGTAATCCCAGGGACTCAGGAAGCAGAGGCAGGAGGATTAAAAGTTCAAGGCGAGAGGGAGCCTGCATAAACTAGCGAGACCTTGCCTCAAAATAAAAAATAAAAAAATGGGCTGGAGGTGCAGCTCAGTGGTACAGCACTTGCAAAGCATGGGTGAGACCCTGGGTTCAACCTCCTAATACCACAAAAAAAAAAGAAAAAAAAAAAGGAAAGGAAAGGGAGAGAGAGAGAGAAGAGAAGAGAAGAGAAGAGGAAAAAGAAAAAAGAAAAGAAAAGAAAGATGCTAAGAGATCAAGAGATGTCCATTTTAGGGTGTAAATGTTGAATACTCTGGGCTAACCAACCTTTCCCTGTAAAGCTAAGTAGAATCCCTTTATCACTTTACATCCACAAATTCAGCTGTGTACCTGGAACATAACCTTGAACTAGCTTCTAAGATTCATCCCTAAGAACCATTTTTACAGAGAACTTCTGTTATATATGAGGCCTACTTATTTAGTTAGATTATGGCTCCATGAGTCACTTGAGGTGGAGTGGAAAGGAAATAAGGGTTCCCAGAGCAGAGTTCCAGTTCCTGTTATCTCATCAAATAGCTACGTGATCTTAGACAAGTCCCAGAACACATCTATGCCTCAGTTTCCTCATTAACTAAGTAAAGTGAATGAGTGAATGGCAAGTCTTTTCAAGCTCTAAAATTCTCTAGAGCTAACAGAAAATTAAATATTAAGTCCCTAAATTTAGGCATAAGAAATGTTGTTGTTGTTGTTGTTGTTAGGTGCCGTCGAGTCGGTATCCGACTCATAGCGACCCTCACAGGGTTTTCAAGGCTGACTGTTTCGGGATTGCCTTGGGAGTGGATTGCCAGGTCCTTCTCCCATTTTTGTGGTGCTCGGAATTGAACTCGGGACCTCTGAAACTGCAGCACAGCGCTCTACCAACTGAGCTAATAGTAATTCCAAATAAAAATACTGGACATTTTATAAGATTATACACTATGCAAGGTAATTTCACATGTGTTATTTAAGGCCTGTTTTTTTTCTAGGATAGGCTGCTAATGTGCATGCCTAAATAACTACTAAGCTTTTAACTCATTCATTTCATTTATGTGGGCAAGTCAATAAAGCAAGGAAGAACTTATTTAAAAGTAATAAATAAGATTCAAAATACTATCAATCATATTTGAAAAAGACTTGGGTAGAAAAATTTGCATAAGTTCAAGTCCATATCAGGAACTAGTTCCAGAAAGGAATGATCCATAGATTCAAGACCCTCCTCTGTGTGTAAGATCACTATTGCACGTCTGAAATCCCAGCTACTCAGGAGGCTGGGCCAGAAGGATCACGAGTTCAAGGCCAGTGTGGGCAACATAGCAAGACCCTATCTAAGAAAAATAAAATCCCTACTGCAGTTGTGCTTTTTATTTTGTAACAACTTTTCAGTAAATGAATATTTATTGGAGTATCTTTTATAATTTTATTTGTTATATATTAACATGAGAAAAATTGACTTTTTGAGTGTCAGTTTTCTGAATTTAGCATATTTTTACACAATCAGAACACATATAATTCCATTATTCCCCCAAATCTCTGTCGCACTCATCCTTTGTGGTCACAGCCTCCTCTCGGTCCTAATGCCTGGCAACCTCTGATCACTTCTCTAGGTGCTCTGTCAATATGGTTTTGTCTTTTCAGGCATGACATATAAATGCAGTCATAACACATAACATTTTGAGATTGGCTACTTTCACATAGCACAATACTAATGAGATTCATCCAATTGGTTGTATGTTTCTATAATTTATTCCATTTTAGAGCTGAGTGGTATTACATTATATGAATATATAATAATTTATCCTTGCACTCATTAAAAATTCTTTGGTTTACCTGCATTTTTATGACTATAGAGTTGCTTAAACATTTGGTACAGATTTTTTTCAATTGAGATATAATTAACATGTCATAAAATTCAGTCGTTTCCCTGTCAGTCCTGGGGATCAAGCCCAGGTCCTTGCACATGTCAGTTATATGCTATCTCTGCCACTGAGCTATGTCCCCAGCCCCATGAAATTCAGCTTTTTTTGTGTGTGTGTGTGGGTACAGAGGGTTGAACCCAGGGCCTTGTGCTCACCTGCTTTGTAAGTGCTGTATGACTGAGATGCACCCCCAGCCCTTTTTATTAGTAGTAGTATTATTATTTTTGAGACAAGGTCTCACTAAATTATACAGACTGCCTCTGGTCTTGAACTTGCAATCCTCCTGCCTCTGCCTCCCCAGTCACTGGGATTACAAGTGTGCATCCCTGCACCTGACTGAAATTCAGCTTAGAAGTGCAAGTACTGTGTAACCATCAGCACTATTTAATTTTAGAACATTTCCACACCCCAAAAACCAACCCCGTACCCATTAGCAGTAAATCCTCATTATCCCCATCCAGAAACTGGTTAATTGCTAACCTACTTTCTGTCTGTATAGATTTGTCTATTCTGAACATTTCTTATGCATAGAATCACACAATATATGGTCTTTTTTGTCTTACTTCTTTGACTTAGCGTAATATTTTCAAGATTTATCCATGCTGTAGCATGTGCTGGTGTTTTATTTCTTTTTATTGTTGATTACTGTTGGCCTTCCATATTCACAAGGTTGTTTTTTGTTTGTTTGTTTATTTGTTTGTTTGTTTGCGGTACTGGTGGTTGAACCCAAGGCCTCACGCCTGCATGCCCTGCAAGTGCTGGACCACTGAGCTGCGTCCCCAGCCCATTTTTTTACTTTTTTGAGATAGGTTCTCGCTAAACTACACAGACTGCGTCTGGTCTCGAACTTGCGATTCTCCTGCCTCCGCTGGGAGCTGCTGGGATTACCAGCATGTACCACCCCGCCCGGCACGGGTTTTTATGCATGGATCCAACCAAGTTTAGATCAAAAATATTCCAACAAAAGTTCTGTCTTTACCGAACATAAACAAATCTTTTCTTGTCATTTTCCCCCAAACTATACAGTATTAACAGCCATTTAAATAGCATATATGTTTTAGTTGGTATTTTAAGTAACCTAGAGATGATTTAATGCATACGGGAGGATGTGTCTAGGTTATATACAAATGCTACTGTTTTATATAAAGAAGTTGAGCATCCACAGATTTTGGTGCCCAGAGGTTCCTGGAACAAATCCCTTTCAGATAACTGAGAAACCGCTGTAATATTTCATTGTACAGATATACCACATTTTTCTTAATCTATCAGGTGTTAGACATACAGCTTGTTTCTACTTTTAGCCTGTTATAAATAATGCTACTGTGAATATTCATATATAAGTTTTATATGGACATATATTCTCATTTTTCTTAAGTATTAGTAAAATTATTGGGTCATATGGTAACTATATGTTTAATTTTTGTCTTTGATTTTGTTTTGTTTTTGATACAAGGTCTCACTATGTAGCCCAGGCTGGCCTGGAACTCCCTGCATCGACCAACGTGGCCTCCAACTCATGATCCTACTGACTCAGCCTCCTGAGTGCTAGGATTACAGCATGTGTCACCACACCCAGCTTATGTTTAACTTTTTAAGGGACTGCTAAACTATTTCCCCAAGTCTCTGTATCATTATACCTTCCCATCAGCGATGTATGAGGGTTCCAGTTTTTCCCACATCTTTGTCAAGACTTGTCTATTTTTATGATTCTAGCTATCCTAGTGGGTATAAAGTGGTGTCTTGTTGTGGTTTTGATTTGTTTCCCTGACGCTAATAATATTGAAGAACTTCTCATATGCTTGTTGGTTGTATATCTTCTTTGGAGAAATAGCTGTTCAAACCCTTTCCCCACATATAAGAAGGTTATTTGTTTTTTTTTTTTTTTTATTCTTGAATTATGTGTGTTCCTTGTATGTTCTTATCAGTTCCTTATCAGATATATAATTTGCAAATCTTTTCTCCCATTCTATAGGTTGTTTTATTATTTTATGGCGTCCTTCGAAGCACATACAAGTTTAATTTTGATGAAGTTTAACCTACTGTTAGGAATCTACTGTTTCTACTGCTTTGGTGTATCTAGGAAACGATTGATCAAAGGTCACAAAAATTCACTCTTACATTTTCTAAGGATATCATAGTTTTAGTTCTTACATTTAGGGCTGTAATCCATTTTGAATTAATTTTGTATTTGGTATATTCAAAAAGGGGTCCAATTCCATTCTTTTGCATGGGATGACCAGATGCCTCTGTACCATTTGTTTAAAAACTATTCTTTCCCTGTTAAATTGTGTTACTATCCGTATCAAAAATCAATATAAGGTTTTATCTCTGGCATCTCAGTTCTACTCCACTCCCATATAGGACTATCTGCATGCCAGGACCACAATGTCTTGATTACTGTTGCTTTGTAGTAAGTTTTGAAACTAGGAAATGTGTCCTATTTTGTTCTTTTTCAAATTGTTTCAGCAATTCTGGGTCCCTTACAGTTCCATATAAATTTTAGGATCAATTTGTCAGTGCAAAGAGATAACGGGAGTTTTGATAGGGATGATATCAAATCTGTAGATCAATTTGGGGAGTATTGCCATCTGAAAATATTAAGTCTTCCAGTCAGTGAACTTGGGATGGTTTTCCATTTACTTAGGCCATCTTTAATGTCTTTAGGTTGTGTTTTGTAGTTTTCAGTTCCCACCTGCATCCCAAAGAAAGAATGATGTTTCATAGCTGACCTTTATCAGGTTGAGAAAATTTCCTTTTGGTTGCTGAATGTTTGTACTATGAAAGGATGTTAGGTTTGTCATGTATTTTGATAGTCTTATTAGACCCAAGTGTAATAATATGCTGTGTGTCTGAGTTGAATAAAATGCCATAAACATTACCTCCTTAAAGGAATCTTCTGAGAGCGGTGATGTGTTTGTAAAATTTTTTACCCTTGAGCTGAATTAATTGTTTAGTTAAGGGGTAATGCCATTCCCAAACATCCTTGATTTCTTCTGACTTCTTGCAATCTAGATGCTTTTAACTGTAGGCAACAGAGTTATACCATGCATGTGACAAACCTACAAGCCAGGAAGCGATGACAACGGGCAGAGTGGAGTGCTATAAAATTTTTTTATCATCACAGTTGAAGTGATCACATTACTTGTCAATGGCAAAAATGCAAGTTCTAAAAAATGGCAGTTTCAGTCTGTTTCTAGCTATCGCAAATGAGGAATGGGGATGGCGCTGAGTGAGAGATCCGGAGATAGAATCTCTCCCTCACGTAAGGTGAGGTTGGGAATAAGAGGACCAGATATTGTCACTGGCAGGAAACCTTTATTGCTACACACAGGGTTAGTTCACACACACATTCACCCTGGCACACCGATACCTGGCACCTCTGTAGTCGCACCGGATGATGCAGGTAAGCAGGTAAGCAGGTAAGCCTCACGATCTGTCCGGTTGAGCCGTGTCCTCGGCCTTCCGTCCCGATGTCCTTTCTCTCACTGCGGGGAGATGGTGGCGACATGGCGAAGGTTCCTCTGTTCGTGGGGTGCTCAGCGTGACACGAAGCCTGTCATCGCTCAGATTGGGAGAAGCCCCCCTGCTGTCAGGTCTCCTCTCTTATACAGTTCAGTGTGGAGTCTGATCTCCATCTGGTTATCTTGCATCAACCTCATTGTGCCATGTGGCTATCAGGTGCCCTGGGCGGGGGTCTAACTTTATCACTTTCGTGCACACATGTCACTCTCCCCTGGGGCAGTCCCAGGGGGGCTTAGGTTACATTAGCTTATGGGGTGTCACAGCATTTCACACTTCATGTCTTACACACAGTTTCTCTCATTATTTACTTATATTCCTATTACAATTAATTCCTATCCTTTATTCCTATTACACACAATTAATTCCTATCCCTTATACACACATGGTTATTCCTTACACACTCAGGTTTATTCCTTACACTAGCTTTGCCACTGTGTTTTCTTTCGCCTGACTCTTCTTTACATTCCCCCTTGTTTCTGGCCTTTGAAGTTCATAAGTGTCTTCTCTCTTCTCTTGAGAGGCATAAGCCTCTTGACCTTGACCTCCTCTTCTGAAAAGTCTAATTGGCCCACTCTAAGAGTGATCATCTACTGCTTTTTATCAGTTCCCATGACCACAGAATGGAAAACAGGCTTTTGTAGCTTCCTGCAATGGATAAGGATCAAGAAAGGCAGGAAAAGAGGGAATCTTAATGACTCTCTTGCTTTGTGGGGGTCAAGCTACATATGCTTTTTTCCTTTATATTTTGTTCTGAGTGGTCTGGAATTGGAAATCTCAACAGTAACACATTTTTATTTTCTTCTTTAGAGAGGCCTAGACTAGTGGACTGCCTTGTTCCAATTAGTTTCTGGAGCTTTTAGAAGCCAACTGGAGTTCATTTCACCTAATTCCAAGAGAAAGTTTCTTTTGCTTTTGCTTTTATAAACAGATTTTAGCTCCTGTTGAAACCTACTTTTCATATATTCTTCTTTCTAATTCTTCAAAACATCAGAGGTGATCATTTTAAAACTTTTGGTCTCAAGACCTCTTTACCATAGACATTATTAAAGACCATAACTTGTTGTTGTTGTTATGTGCTGTCGAGTCGGTATCCGACTCATAGTGACCCTCATAGGGTTTTCAATGGCTGACTGTTGCGGGATTGCCTTGGGAGTGGATTGCCAGGTCCTTCTCCCATTTTTGCGGTGCTGGGAATTGAACTCGGGACCTCAGAGACTGCAGCACAGCGCTCTACCAACTGAGTTAAATCCCAGCCCAAAGACCATAACAGTGAAAAGAAAAATCACATCCTCTTATTATGACAATAGTTTTGACTTGAGGGACTCCCAAAGGTGTGCCTACCACATGCTGAGGGCCAGTGGTCTGGGAAGCTATTTTTAGAGATGTTAATGTATCACAGAAGTCATTGGGATTCTGCCTGCACAAAGAAAATCAAGAAATCAGCTCCAGAGATTCCTTATTAGCTACAGGTTGATGTATGCAGGATTGGCTGACTTCCAACTTCCTTGAGGTTTTCAAACTCAAACAAGCTGAGGGGCAGAAACATGACTGGAGGGGATGGAATGAAAATGGGTGAGCCAGACTTTCCCCACAAATCCGAACAGGAATTTGCTCTTATGGGCACTGTTGAAAAAATTTTTAAGCTATTACCCCAGCCAGCAAATCTAGTAGTTCACCCAATCAACAGAAAAGTTGAAAAAATATGTAATATTGCCTTCACCAAGATTCACACTTTGTCACATTGGCTTTATTTTCCTTGCCTGCACCCTTTCTCTCTCTTTTTTCTCTTTCCTGATCTCTTCTCTGCATACACGTAGAGACACAGACATCACACACACCACCTTTTTTTCTAAACCATTTGAATTAAGTTACAGACGTCATGGCTTTCACCTCTAACTATTTTGGCATGTCTCCTAAGAACTGTAATGTTCTTCTACATAATCTAGTTAATTTTTCCCTTCAAGGAAGATGGGTAGTTCAAAGGAAGATTTTCCCTACATTTGGATTACTCTTGTGTGGCACACCAGCTGCCTTTCACCCTTAGGAAGTCAGACAGGCTGACATACCAGATTTTCCTATCAGTTCAGCATGCACATTTTGGCATGACTCCTTGCTCTAGTTTGCCATGAAACATCATTCAGGGATAATTCAAAATATCAGGGTGGCTTTATTGACCATATTTCATACCATCTTTCTGTCTTCCCATTAACCGTTTGGAGTCCTTGTGTTCCTTTGTAGTCAAGCTAGGGCTGCTTCTTACACCTCAGAGGGAGGATGATTGAGGTGTCTCCAAAGATACAAGTATTAGTTCTATAGCTCTGTATACGGTGTACAGACTCTGACCGAGAGCCACTGGAGGGATATTACATTGCCTGACTCTGTAGGCTTTCAGGTAATGGTAGTCAAGGGTGGAAGACAGGCATTTTAGCAGGCAGAAGTACATAGTATTAAGATGGAAACCTCTTCCTGGAGTAGGAATGTTCTGGAATGAAAATGTTTCCTTCAATAAGCCCACACTTCAAATATTTTGCTTTATCTCTCAAAACGTAATGATTTCATTTTTTACAAATGCCAAAGAGAATTTTGATGACACTTGGGAGCAAACATAATAGCATGATATGCACCTATAATATATATAAGCTAAAGAAAAAAATACAGAAAAGGAAAAAGTCATTCATAATCCTATCATGCCAGTATAACTAATATGACCATTTTGCATATTTAATTCCAGGATTCCTATGTGCAGAGAAAGTTAGGGTTTTGTTCAGTTGGTAGAGTACTTGCTTTACATGCTCTAAAGCCCTAGGTTCAGTCCCCTGCACCACAAAAATGGGAGAAAGACCTGGAAGCCCACTCCCCAAACAATTAGCCATCAAAAACCCTGAATGAAGCTGGGCATGCCTGTAATCCCAGCAGCTCGGAAGGCGGAGGCAGAAGGATCGCAAGTTTGAGACCAGAGGCACTCTGTGTAATTTAGCGAGACCCAATCTCAAATAAAGTAAAAAAGTGGGCTGAGGGTGCAGCACAGTCGTCCATCACTTGCAGAGTATACAGGCGCGAGGCCCTGGGTTCAACCCCCAATACTGCAAAAAAAAAAAAAAAAAAAAACCCTGAATGAATAGCAGAGAAGCACTACTGTAAGTGCTGGCCATGGCACAGTGTCCAGGAGTGTTTCATTCTGTTGTACATAGGGTCACTATGAATTGGACCTGACTTGACACCCAACAACAACAATAATATGCAGAATTTCATTTAATTGTAAATATATAAATTCGATACATAGGATTCAGTATCTTTTTTCTTCTTAATTAACAATATGTTAAAACATTTCACTGTTTTTCTGAATCTTAAAATGTATGCAACCATTAAAATTATTGTAGAATGAGAGAATTACTATAACTTAGCCATTCTTCTAATACCAGATATTTATTGCTTCTGTTTTTTTTTATGATAACAAATGATGTGATGAAATTGTTGGTAACAATTAGGTAAAATAAGATTGAGGATTAAAAATAGAAAAGGGTAAAGTAGGCTGGACAACAGAGATAGAAGCTATTTGCTAATTAGCCTTGGGAGGGAAAAAGGCAGCTGAGGAAAAATGTAACTTTGTCCTTGTATCCAGAAAGGCAGCAGACTCATTCAGGAGATGGTGAGTTAAAAGATACAGTCATGTCAATGGTTTTGATCCACACTGTTGAAGTGTTCTCCAAAATATAACATCAGCTTATACTACACACATTTCTTATGTCCATGGACTCACTTCAGTGCACATTTGCCAGTGCTGGAAGTTTTCATTTTTAGTATTCAATTTTAATTTTAAATCTGCTATCATTTCTAATTATGAAATAAAAATAAAATAAATAGATCTGTCATGCTACTTTTGCTGTTTTCTTTCCAATGAATTTGTTGTTCTTGTTCTTTATTCATTTTATAATTTTTGGCCCTATTCTTTTCTTACTAATTTTTTTGAGTTCTTTTTGTTGTTTTATTCTTTTTTAATAAATATTTTCTCTCAAGCTCTTTTACCCGTAAGATGTTATTATTATTTTGCAGTATAATCCATTGGTCTTTTCTATTGTACTTACTTCTAAATTTAGGAAGTTATCACCTCTAACAGTTTATCTAGAACAGGTTTCATATAATATACTTTGTTATTAGAGATGCAGAAAAGGTTTCATATAATATGCTTTGTTGTATAAGGTAATTTTAAAATATTTTCTCCAAATTATCTATTCATCACTATAATACTATTTAAAAATACAATTTCTCACTGGATGTGGTGGTGCACACCTATAATCTCAGCATTTGGAAGGCTGGAGAAGGAGAATCATGAGTTTGAGGCCAGCCTGGCAAGACCCTGTCTCCAAAAAAATTTTTTTTCTCTTTTTTGGTTTGTGATGACTTTCTATCATAAATTATATTTGTCTACTTTTGGGTTATCCAATTTTTTTCTATCAATCTATTATGTTTATGTTTGTAAATATAAGTGTGGAACATGTTTTATTATTACCTTTAAGTTTGGGTTTTTACCAGTGGACAATAGATACTTCATGGATAAGAATATTAGAAATTGATCTTAGGCAAAAATGTTGGGGCAAAATAGAAAAAACTCATACTTACAATTTTATCTGTTTTTCTGACCACCTGCTTCTGTGTTGTTCTTGCAACATTTATGAAATAGACTTCTTGGAATATGGCTTCAAATTTTATTTCAAAATTGAAGGAGAAAAATTTAGAAATAACAAAAAATGTAGAGACATGATAAACTTATAAACAAAGTTTTATTTGCTTTTTTTAAGAGGCAGAATTTAAGGAAACAGTCTGATGATTTTTATTGTTTGGTTAATCTCTTGTAATTAATAGATAGATGATATATCTATCTATAGTACAAAATAGATAAATATATCTGCTTATTTTATTTTTACTTTTGGTGAAAAATCTCTCCCCAGTAAGAGTGCAACTTTTCTTGGCCACAGAAGATATTGCTTTCCTGTGATGGCCCTCAGTACTTTGTTTTGTGTATTGGCAAATATATGAGCTTAATAGTTGGGTGTGCCCTTAGCATAGATGTTGCATAAAGTGTTGTCACCTTCTTTTAAAGTCAGTCATCCCATGAAATTGAAGGAGTCAGTAAAGCATAATGGAATTAGGAGCTTGTGTGACAGCCCTGACTCAGACACCAGGTAATGACCTGTCTTGACCTTTCATTCTTCCTTCAGTAGAAGGAAAGAATATGTTGGCCTACTGACTCCAAAAGTCTCTCCCAAGCTGGCATACTGTGATTCTCTTTCCTTGAGATATGACCACTAGGAATCTTTGTGTTGCCTTCCAAAATAAGAAAAATGGAAAACAGAAAATGAACACCAGAGTTAATTTTTTTTTGGAACTGGGGGTGCTGAACCCAGGGCCTCACACATACTTTGCAAATGCTCTACCACTGAGCTGTACCCACAACTCCTTTTTTATTTTTTATCTTGAGACTGGGTCTTGCAACGTTACACAGGCTGCCTCTGACCTTGATCTTGTGATCCTCTTGCCTCTGCCTCCCAAGTCACTGGAATTACAGGCATGGCTAATTAAAATTTTTTGAAGTGTCATCAATGAGGCTGTAGTCATGTGTCACATTGCTTTGTTCTTATAATTCTTAAAGTGGATATTTAAGATATATGGATATATAGGTGTATGCAAACATAAATATATACACATAAACACTTATACTTGGGCTCCATTCCTTGCAGTTATGGTTCAATTGGTCATGGATGAGACTTGGGGAACAATGGTAATTCTGATGCAAATAAGGGTTGAAGAGATGTACCTTACACTACCAGCTTATGGTAGACAGGTGTTACAGATATAGGCTGGTCTGGTATGTTCTGTAACAAATATAAACCCGTTACTCTTCTGGGATTCTATAATAAAATGGTGAAGATTTTATTTTTTCTTTAAGAATAACTCATTTCTCATGGTTTTGTCCATTTAGACCACTGTAACAAAATACCATAAACTGAGTGGCTTGTAAACAAGTGAAATTTATTTCCCACAGTTCTGGATGCTAGAAAGTCCAAAACCAAAATCTTGTCAGATCCATGTCTGATGAGGAGCTACTTCCTGATTCATAGATGATGGCTTCTTGCTGTGTCCTCACATAGAAGGGATGAGGGACAATAGGAGGTTTCTTTTATATCTGCAGTAATCTCATTCATGAGGGCTCCTAATAACCTCCAGAGCCCCCAGCTTCTAGTACTTTCCCCTTAGGAGTTAAGATTTCAACATATGAATGGGAGCAGACATGGGAACATTTAAACCATAATACCAATAGCTCAGTTAAGAGAATTTCTGTATCTCTTTTCACTTTTATATTTGTCTATTTGTCCTTTTTTTTTTTTTTTTTTTCAGTGCTAGGGACCAAACTTGTGCATGCTAGGCAAGCCTTCTCCCACTGATCCATTCCCCTCGCCACTTTATCTATATTTTTGGTATTAGTAACATTTGAATATCTGGGGTGTGTGTGTGTGTGTGTGTGTGTGTATTTTATTGAGACACTAGGGGATTGAACACATGCTTTGAAAGTTCTCTACCACTGAGCTGCACCCCCAGCCCATTTTTTACTTTTTATTTTGAGACAGGCTCTCACTAAGTTATACAGGCTGCCTCTGGCTCTGAACTTGTGATCCTCCTGCCTCTGCCTCCTGAGTCACTGGGATTACAGGTGTGCACCACTGCATCCAGCTGAATCTCTGATATGCTTAAAAGTTACCTTACTTGTTGACCTTATCTTACATTGTATAATAGAAGTGTTTCTTTTTTCTTGTTTGTTTTTATGGTATTTGGGGGTTGAACCTAGGGCCTCACACTGAACTGCACCCCCAGCCCGTTTTTTATTTTTTATTTTGTGTCAGGGTATTGCTAAGTTACTCAGGCTGAGTCTGACCTCAAAACTGTGATCCTTCTGCCTTCACCTCCAAGTCACTGGCATCACATATATGAGCCACTGTGCCCAGCTAAAATTTTTTAAATAGCTAGCTTTTCAAAAACTAGTTTTATAAATAATAGATATTCATAGTTTAAAAACAAATACTACAAAAAGTATATGATGAAAGGTAAAATAACTAGAGGTAACAATTGTTACTGTTTTCTAATTTTGTTGGCATTTGATTTAAATATCAGTTTAGCCAAAATTATAGTATACATGCTGGTTAAAGTGTAGGTGCTACCCTTATAATTATGATCAGTTTATTTTCAGCAAAGATGGCAAAATATATCAAAACAGAAAGAATAGCCTTTTAAACAAATGATGCAGGGGCAACTGGTAACCTACCTGCAAAAGAATAAAGCTGTGTGCCTTTCTCAATCAAAAAATCAATTCAAGGTGCATCATAGACCTAAATGTAAGAACTAGAACAATGAAGTTCAAAGAAGAAAACATAGTAATGTCTTTGTGATTTTGGTTCTCAGTAATTTCTTAGATATAACACTAAGAGCACAAGCAAAAAAGAAAAGAAATACATGAACTTGACTTTATCAAAATGTAAAAAATTATGTGCTTCAAAGGACATTATCAAGTAAAATGAAAAGGCCTATAGGAGAAAACATTTGCCAACTATATATCTAATAAGGAACTTATATCCATAATAAACAAAGAACTCTTACAACTCAAGAATAAAAAGACAGTGGTGGTGCACACCTGTAATCTCAGCACACAAGAGGCTGAGGCCGGAGGATTGTGAGTTCAAGGTCAGCCTGGGCTACACAGCAAGTTCCAGGCCAGCGAGGGCTATGAGACCCTGTCTAAAAAGACTAAACGGATGGATGCTGGGCATGGTGGCTCATGCCCATAATCCCAGTGATCAGGAAGGCAGAGGCAGGAGGATTTCAAATTCGAGACCAGAGGCAGCCTGTGTAACTTAGCAAGACCATGTTTCAAAGTAAAAAATAACACAGATGGCTTAGGGGTGCAGTTCAGTGGTATGGTGCTTGCAAAGCATGCAAGCATGAGGCCCTGGGTTCAGTCTCCTAGTACTAATACAAAACAAAACCAACAATAACAAAAATAATCCCACTAAATGAACTATCCCACACACATCTGGCAGTTTGCTGTACTGTGGGGGCTTCTGTGTTGCTGTGATACTGAAAGCTATGCTACTGGTACCAGCAGGGTCACCCATGGTGGACAGGTTTCAGCTGAGCTTCCAGACTAAGACAGGCTAGGGAGTAGGACCTGGTAGCCCATGCCCCCCCAAAATTAGCCATTGAAAACCCTATGAGTAGCAGAGAAATACTGTCAGGTATAGTACTGGAAAATGAGCCCCACAGGTTGGAAAGCACTCAAAAGATGACTGGGGAAGAGTTGCCTCCTCAAAGTAGAGTCTACCTTAATGACAGAAATGGAGTAAACCCCAGGGACATCCATTTGCTGATGGAGCACAACTCAAAATGAGAAGGAACAACTGTAACCATCCTTTAATAATTGGAATGTGGAATTTATGCAGTATGAATCTAGGAAAATTAGAAAACATCAAAAGGGAAATGGAGGGCATAAATATTGACATTCTAGTTATCAGTGAGCTAAAATGGACTGGTATGGGCCATTTAGAATCAGATAATCATATGGTCTACTATGCTGGGAATGACACATTAAAGAGAAATGGGGTTGCATTGATCATCAAAAGGACATCTCAAGATCTGCCCTGAAGTGCAATGTTGTCAGAGATAGACTAATATTCATACACCTACAAGGAAGGCCAGTTAATATGACTAGTATTCAAATTTATGCACCCACCATTAAGGCTACAAATGAAGACAGGGAAGATTTTTACCATCTTCTGCAATCTGAAATAGATCAAACATGCACTCAGGATGTATTGATAATTACTGGTGACTAGAATGCAAAAATTGGAAACAAGAAGATTCAGCAGTTGTAAAATATGGCCTTGCTGACAGAAATGATGCTGGAGATCACATGATAGAATTTTGTCAGACCAATGATCTTTTCATTGCAAATACATTGTTTCACCAACACAAATGATGACTATACACATGGAATTCACCAGATGGAACATACAGGAACCAAATTTACTACATTTGCAGAAAAAGACAATGGAAAACTCAATATCAAATGTCAGAAGGAGACCAGGTGCTGATTGTGGATCAGACCATTAACTGCTCATATGCAGGTTCAAACTGAAACTGAAGAAAATAGAGGACATGTAGGAGAATAAAGGTATAACCTTGAGTATATCCCACCTGGGTTCAGAGACCACTGCAAGAAACTCTTTAATGCATTAGACAGTAACGATTATAGAACAGACAAGTTATGGCATGGCATCAAACATGTTGTTCATGAGGAAAGCAAAAGGCTATTAAAAAGACAGGAAAAAAGAGAAAAGACCAAATTCCATGTCAAAAGAGACTCTGAAACTTGCACTTGAATGTTGAGCAGCTAAAGTAAAAGGAATACATGATGAAGTTAAGGAACTGAACAAAATTTCAAAGGGCAGCTCCTTAAGACAAAATCAAGTATTATAACATGTGCAAAGAGCTGGAGACAAAAAAAATGAAAAAATGGAAGAACACGCTCTATTTTTCTCAAGCTTAAAGAATTGAAGAAAAAACTTAAGGCTTGAGTAGCAATAGTGAAGGATTCTACAGGGAAAAAATTAAAATAAAATGGAAGACATAAACAGAGTCATTATACCAAAAAGAATTAGTAGAGGACCAACCATGTGAAGAGGTTACATGATCAGGAACCAATGGTACTGAAGGACCAAGTGGAAGCTGCCTTGAAGGAATTGGCAAGACACAAGGCTCCAGGAATTGATGGAATATCTATAGAGATGTTTCAATAAACAGATGCAACACTGGAGGTGCTAACTTGTTTATGTCAACAGATTTGGCAAACAGCTACCTGGCCAACTGACTGGAAGACATCTATATTTGTGCCTATTCCCAGGAAAGGAGATCTAACCAAATGCAGAAATTATCAAACAATCTCATTAAAATCACACACAAGCAAAATTTTGCTAAAGATCATTCAAAAGCAACTATAGCAGCATATAGACAGGGAACTGCTGGAAAATCAAGTGAGACTTAGAAGAGGATGTGGAACCAAGGACATCATTGCTGATATCAAATGGATATTAGCTGAAAACAGAGAATACCAGAAAGGTGTCTATCTATGTTTTATCAACTATGCAAAGGCATTTGAGTGTGTGGATCATAACAAATTATGGATACCATTGCAAAGAATGGGAATACCAGAGCGCTTAACTGTACTCATGAGAAATCTGTTATAAGGATCAAGTGGTAGTCATTGGAACAGAGCAAGGAAACATGGCCTGGCTTAAAGTTGAGAAAGGTGTGTGTCAGGGCTGTATCATTTCACTGTACCTCTTCTATCTCTATTCTGAGCAAATAATCTGAGAAACTGGACCTTATGAAGAAGAACATGGCATCAGGACTGGAGGAAGACTCATTAACAACCTCTGTTATACAGATGACACATCTCTGCTTGCTGAAAGTGAAGAGGATTTGAAACATTAATGATGAAGATAAAAGAACACAGCCTTCAGTAAGGATTGCCACTCAACATCAAGAAAACAAAAATCCTTACAATGGGGCCAGTAAGCAACTTCACAATAAGTGGAGAAAAGATTGAAGTTGTCCAAGATTTTGCTTTACTTGGTCTACAATCAGCACCCATGAAAGCAGCAGTCAAGAAATCAAAAGATGCATTGCATTGGGAAAAGCTGTTGCAAAAGGCCTCTTAAAAATGTTAAAAGTAAAGATGTCGCATTGAAGATGAAGGTGCTCCTGACTCATCCATGGTATTTTCAGTCATATCTTATGGTTGTAAAAGCTGGACATTGAATAAAGGAGACAGGAGAAGAATTGATGCTTTTGAATTATGGTACTGGAGACAAATACTGCATATATCATGGACTGCGAAAACAATCAACAGGTCTGTCCCAGAAAAAGGCAACCAGACTGCTCCTAGGAAGCAAGGATAGCTAGGCTGTGTCTTATGTATTTTGGACATGTTGTCAGGAGGGACAATCCCTAGAGAAGGACATCATGTTTGAGAGAGTGGCAGATCAACGAAAAAAAGGAAAACCCTCCACCAGATGGATTGACACAGTGACTGCAACAATGGGCTTAAACATAAATAAGATCGTGTGCCTGGCACAGAATTGGGGAGTGTTCCATTCCACTGTACATAGGGTTGCTATGAGTAGGACTTGAGTCCACAGGACCTAAAAACAACAATATGAGTTAGATGCATCTTGACAGCACCTAACAACAATAAACTAAATAAATAAAAACATTAAGACAAAAAGACACATTGACCTATTATAAAATTTGTGAAAGGTTTGAACAGATATTTCTCCTAAGAAGAAGAAAATTGTAAGCACCCTTTTAATGTGCTTACTATTATCTTATAGTCATCAGGGGAATAAAAATTAACCCAATAATGAGACACCACTTTAACCCCAATAGTGGTCTAAAGTGACTAGAGTAAAAAAGTACAGGTAATAAGTATTGGCAAAGATATGGGAAAATTGAGACCTTCATGCATTGCTGGTGGAAATGTAAAATGGTATAGCTGCTTTGGAAAACAGTTTGGCAGTTCCTTAATATGTTTACCAGAGTTACCATGTGACCCTACAATTTTACTCCTCGGTATTTACCCAAAAGAACTGAAAACAGTCATTCAAGCAAACACTTGTACATGAATGTTTATAGAAGCTTTATTCATAATAGCCAATAAATGGATACAGCTCAAATATCTTATACCTATGAATAATAAACAAAATATGGTATAGCCATATGTCAGAATATCATTCGGCAATGAAAAGAAATGAAATACCAATACATGCTCCAGCATAGATGAACCTTGAAAACTATGTTAAGTGAAAGAAGCCAGTCACAAGACTACATACTATACAATTCCAGGAAAGACAAGGACTTTGCTGGAAAATGAGTGAATTCTAATGGGTGGGGTGTTTCTTTCAGGGTGATGAAAATTTTCTAAAATTAGTTTTAATGATAATTATACCACTCTGAACATACTAAAAACTACAGAATTGCACACGTGAAATTGGTGAGTTCTGTGGAATGTGTACTATGTTAAAAGCTGCTTTTTAAAGAAGCATGAGTTCTGGAGAATGATGACATGAAATTGAACCCCTAGCTCAATTACTTATTGTAAGATGTACAACATTGGGAAAGTTGCTCAACTCCTCTGAGTCTGTTTTTTTTATTTGTAAACAGGAGATTGTGGCAACAATGCCTACTAATGGCATCGTAAGGTTTAAATGAAACAATGCTTACAAATATTAACCCACTGTCTAGTTCTGGGTAAAAACAAATACCATCTATGAAAATGAGAAGATCGAAGGAGAATGGATCAGTGTTAGCCAAGCACAAATGAGGTGAAAGCACTTAAGGAGCAAGGGATAAGCTGAGTGTGGTGGCCCATACCTGCAATCCCAGGACTTGTGAGGAGGAGGCAGGATTGCAAGTTCAAGTCCAGCCTGTGCTACTCAGTGAGAGATTATCTTAAAACAAAACAAAACAAAACAGAATATGGGTAGGATGGAGCTTGGTTGGTTTGTAGGCACTGAAGAAGATAATTTAAAAAAATTTTTAATTAGGTAGTAATCTCATGGTGGTTTTAGCTGCTGCTGATGCCCAGGTTACAGAGCTGTCCTGTGGGGGTAACATACCACTGAGCTGGATCATATTCATTTTGATCCCTGATTGGCCTGAGTAAAATCCCTGAGGGAGGAACAAAAAAATCTGAAGATGTTTCTTTTGAAAGCTTGCTTTGTCTGGGACCTGAAGAGCCCCTGTGTGTGTCCCCTTATCTAGAAGTTAGTTTGGAGGGGAAAAAAACAAAATCCATAAGCCTTGGTGTGGGTTATCTGCGTCTGTCTATGAGCAGGGTTGTGTGTGAAGGGGCATGACGTCTGCTTTTCAACTTTAAATCATGAGTGGGAGTGTATATGGGGTAAAATGTGGCCCTCAGTGTTAAGAATCTTTCTTCATTCTCCTTCTACCAGGGAAGGTTCAGATTATGGCCTGTCATTTGTTAGGATCCCCTGAGAACTGATGTTGAGTTCGATGCTCTGAGTCAGGGTGCTGGGTGAGCTGCCAGAGGTCTCTAGTTGGATGACAGAGCCAAGTATATAATCCACATTGGAGTCCTTCCTCAGATTCCTTACTTGGCCTACGGCTAAAATTGTATGGCTTTTAGAGTAATCCTGCTATTAGCAAGTGCATCATCGTGTTTTCCTTTCTGATAATTACCATCTTTGCTCCCATTGCTTCTAGTTAAGGATCATCGCTCTGGTCGAACTCTGCCAGAAACCCCAGCAAGATCCACGAGCATAGTCTTTGCAGACCCCAGAGCCCAGCCCCGGGCCACTAGAGACCGTCACCCCGTGGGCATCTTCCGTCAGTCCACGTGCAAGCGCTGTACTGAGGTAAGGCTTTAACCGCAAGGGATGGTGAGAAGTTGTTGAGCTATAGGAATTTGATAGACTTATGAGCTCAGTGTAAACAATTGGATTTCACTGTAGAAAGGGTGTGTGTAGGTGTAGCTGGCTTCAGAGTAATTGTGGAATGTTTATTTGAGAATAAAATATTGTTGAGTAATTCTTTTCTGAGCTTCTGCGAAGTACAGTATGTTCGAGGGTCATCCAGGTCAGGCAAGTTTGGTGTGGGAGTTGACTTGCTGCTCTTTTAGGCATGCCTGAAGGGAATATTTCGAAAGGAAATGTTATTAGGGTGCTCCTGATTTTGATAAGTATCTCTAGCACACTGTGGAGAAAATGACTCTCTAAAGAAAAAAACTTTGTTTCCTACTTGGTTCTTAATATTTAAGCTTATCAGAGAGAAAAGGTCAGCAGTCACAGCTCTGGAGCAGATTGGTTTAAACTTCCCCAAATTAACCAGAGAATGAAGGTGAGACTTGGAAGACAAACTGGTCTGGTGCTTCAGAGGAAGGTTGAGGATATTTAAATGTCCCCAAAGTTTAGCTTTAAATTATACTCAGTGTGTTCTCTGCCTATAACTGGCCTCTGTCCAGGTTCACTAGTAGGGTAATTTATTATGTTTAATTTTCTCTCAACTTGTCTCTCCCTTGGCTTATTTTCCAGATCTCAAGGAGAGGGAATTCAGACTCCTTTTATTCTGGGAGCCTAACACAGAGATAGCTGTGTGAGGGGGGAAGGTGGACAAGCAGTGAAAACACTTGAAATAGGCTGAGCCTTTCATCTTGGTCTTTCCTCTGAGCAGAGCTGGCATCGCTGCCTCCTTAGGCATGTGGCATGTGATGCCTTTGGTGGCAGTGCCTCCCTGTTCATGTGGCAGTGATGCCTTTGGTGGGACATCCTATTGGGAGTGGGGTTGGGAAGAGGTAGAAGATGTAAGTTCCATCCTTAGGGGCTTTAGTGCAGCTAGAAAGGCAGAACATGGGCTTAAAGAGAAAAATGGAAGCTAGGCGTGGTGGCGCATGCCTATAATCCCAACGGTTTGGGAAGCGGAGCCAGGAGGATTGCAAGTTCGAGACTAGAGGAAGTCTACGTAACTTAGCGAGACCCTGTCTCAGAAAATAAAGAAAAAAATAAAAGGGCTGGGGGTCCAGCACGTGCAAAGCATGCAGGCGTGAGGCCCCAGGATCAACCCCCAGTACCACACACACACACACACACAAAGAGAAAAATGGGTAAGATAACCTGTGCTAAATGTTTTTTTTTTCTTTTGTTCTTTTTTCATTTGTTTCTTTGTTTTTGCAGTTCTTGGGGGATGAACCCAGGGCCTCGCACATCTATTGCAAGTGCTCTACCGCTAGTCTGCACCCCAGCCCATTTTTAATTTTTTTTTGTTTTGAAACAGGGTCTTCCTAAATTACACAGGCTGCCTCTGGCCTTGAACTTATGATCCTCCTGCCTCCACTTTCCAAGTCACTGAATTACAGGTTGTGCCATTGTGCGCAGCCACCCATGCTGAATCCTAAATGATGGGAATAGGCGGTAAATGTTAGGGAATTTAGGAGAGGGCTGGGTATTAGAAATCTTCTATATGATTCTTGGCTTCTGGGGTTTAATTATCTAGCTCTGGTGATTTGTCTACTTTGGGTGCTCCTCCTTTTGTTTACTCTTTAAAAATGAAAGGTTTAGACTGATTATTGAGGCTTCTTTTAGCTCTATAGGCTTGGGTTTAGCTCAGTTGTTAGAGTGCAGCTCTGTGCCCTCTGAAACCCTGAGTTCGATCCCCAGCATGGCAAAAATGGGAGAAGAATGGGGCAATTCACTCCCAAAGCAATCTCAAAACAACCGAGTCGAACCTGATTCGATGGCACCTAGCAACAATATTTAGCTCTGTATGGGGTGTTCTAATCTTTTGTTACCAAATAATGGTTAAGAGCCTGAACTACAAAGTCAGAATTTGGATCTCAGCCCTGTGACTTATTATTAGCCATGTGACCACGGTTATTTACCAGTTGTGCCTCAGTTTCCTCATCTGTAAAACATGCATAATAGTAGTAGTTATGTCATGAGTTTGTTGTGAGGTTTAAATTAGTTAATATTTATAAAAACCATGCAACATGCCTGGCACACTGTAAATGCTATGTAAGTGTTTGTTAAATGATCTGCTTGTTCTTCCTGTTTTCCTATCAGGACTTAAAATCTTGGATAGGGATCAATGAATATCTGACTTAATTTCAAGTACAATGAATCCTAATAGGGGTTAATACTTAAAGTTTACTACTATGTGATGAGCATTATTTGGTTACTCTACTTATAGTTTTAAACATTATTAAAGAATTAGAGAATGCCCATTTGGACTCTCTGGTTCTGCAAGGAGGAATTGGGCTAGTGATCAGGATTACTGCAGTGAGAGGCAGAGAGATTCTCAGTGCATTGCTCAAACTCCCATCTGTGACCTGGAATTACTCTTGTCCTTACTCTGTCTTATCCCTGAATTCTACTAATGCCTTCCTTTTCCTTGCTGTCCCTTCAATCTGCTCAGGTCTTTCCCTTTTACTCATCCCAACTTTACTTAATTAAGTCTATTCTGGAAATGAAGAATGTTTCCTGTAAAACTTGTGTGAGTTATTTACATACTTTCTTAAACATATAGTTATTCTGGCATCTGTATTTAATGTCATTATCTGAACAATTCTTGGGTATGTCAGGTCTTCTGGGAAACAATCTCTGGTTTTGCCTTGGCTAATACTAGTTCCTTTGGGAGAAGGACGTGGCAACCCACTCCCAAGGCAATCCCGAAACAGTCAGCCATTGAAAACCCTATGAGGGTCGCTAGGAGTCAGACATGACTCAATGACACCTAACAACAACAATACCAGTTCCTTAGCTGTCCTGAGTATGCAGGCTATTTTCAGATAGGTGTCAATTAATATGAAAATTCATTTTCAATGTCTTCAGCCATGAAATATAGCTAAGTGTCTTGCCCAGTGAAAGTAGTGAATTTCTCCTACAGGGCACAACTTACATACTTAGCTGTTCACTTTAATTTTTTAAAAAATTACCTTGAAGTAGAATTTCCCCAGATGATTTCCTTTGATTTTTATCATCTCATTTAACAACTGTGATCTGAGTAAATTAGAAAGGAGAAACTTCATTTTTAAAAAAATTTTTATTAGTAATTTTTAATATGCAACTTAATGGGTCTCATTATGACACTTCCATACTTACATTTCATTGTACATTGCTCACATAACTTCCCCCTTATTCTCTCATCACCGTCCTCCCCCACCCCAATTTCCCCACCAATGGTCTCCTTTCTACTTGCATGTCTTTTTGTGAGAATATTTATCTATCTATATATATATGCATCCCAATTTTGATATGTCCAAACTTTTTTCTGTAATGATCTACCTTTTTATAGTCTCAGCAGTATTACACGAGTGATCTACTTTGCATTATTGCCAGCATTTGGTATTATTGTTATTTTTATTTTAGCTATTCTAGTAGGTTTTTTTTTCTATCTTCCCCTATTTTTCCAACATACTTATGAAGTTGTGCTGTTTACATTGAGATTGACCTCTCCCCCTTCATCCCTCCTCATTAATACTCCTCCCCCTCCCATCTTCTCCAATCTTCACTTTCCTCTGCTAGATCCCTCCCTCCTTCTTTCCAACAACTTTTTTTTTTTTTTTTTTTTTTTTGCAGTATTGGGGGTTGAAACCAGGGCCTTGCACTTGCATGCTTTGCAAGTGCTGGACCCTGAGCTATACCTCCAGCCCATTTTTTTACTTTTTTGAGGCAGGATCTCACTAAATTATGCAGACTACCTCTGGTCTCTAACTTGCAATCCTCCTGCCTCTGCCTCCCCAGCCTCTGTGATTACAGGCATGCATCACCACACCCGGCTTCCAACAACTTCATTTTTATATTTATGCTTACTCAGATTAATGTACCCTCTGTGGAATGAGTAACATAATTTGCATCAACTCATGCTGGGAAAGTTAAGAAAGTTAACTTCCACATTCATTTGTTTCCCACTTACTATATAACCCATTCCCATATGTGTTTTGAATATGTCCTACTATGCAGAGTGGGTTTTTTTTTTTTGCAGTACTGGGGGTTGAACCCAGGGCCTCACGCCTGCATGCTCTGCAAGTGCTGGACCACTGAGCTGCACCCCCAGCCCATTTTTTTACTTTTTGAGACAGGGTCTCGCCAAGTTACACAGACTGCGTCTAGTCTCGAACTTGCGATCCTCCTGCCTCTACCTCCCGAGCCGCTGGGATTACAGGCATGTGCCACTGCGCTTGGCTGCAGAGTGGGTCTTAAAGGACAAAGTTAGCAAAGTGTGGTGGTGCATGCCTGTAATACCAGGACTCGGGAGGATCAACGCAAGTTCGAGGCCAACCTGGTCTACATAGTGAATTCCAGGCCAGCTTGAGCTACACTGTGAGATCTTGCTTTAAAAAACAAAATAATGATAACAACAACAATAACAATAATAAAGTCCAAAGTTAAACCTTCTCACCTTTTCAGAAAATGTGATATTTTCTTCCTGAAGATATTTCAGTGGAAAATCAGAAGTAAGCAGTTAGAATGTGCAACTGCTGACCCATGACAGCCTACCTGTGGCTTGCTGTCTAGATCCATTGCCATTGGGCAACAGTGTGTTTATTTTACAGGCAAAGTTTACTATCTTCTGCTAGTGTCAATGAGAACATTCTAGAAAATGACACTAGATTATTCAATACAGATCTTTAATTTGTACTGTGGAACTATGCTAAAGTTCATTCTGAATTAAAATAACCTACAAAATAACAGTTTCCTGAAGTGGAATTGTGTGTCTATGGAATCTAGAGAGTATGTTCTCTAAATTTCACATACCAATAATGATAATGATAATAATGATGTTTTTGGAGTTGCTTTCAGGATTTTTTCTCTAAACCTGAAAAACTTGGGGTTTTTTTTGTGACAAAATGTGAATTTTTTATTTCTAAAACTAAGTAGCTAAGGAAGTCACAAATATTTGTGATTATATATATATATATATATATTTATTTATATTTATATATGAATTTTTAAGCATTAGAATATGAATTGATTTTTATCCATGAAGCTTCCCAGTATAGTTTTCTCTTCTTTTTTTCTTTTCTTTCTTTTCTTTTTTCTTGAGGTGCTAGGAAATTGAACCCAGGGCTTCTTGCCTGCTTTTGTAAGTGCTCTACCACTGAGCTGTACTGCCAGTCTCTCTTTTACTTTTTATTTTGAGTCAGGGTGTTGCTAAGTTACACAGGTTGCCTTTGGCCTCTAACCTGTGATCCTCCTGCCTCTGCCTCTTCCAAGTTGCTGGGATTACAGGCGTGTGCCACCACCTAGACCCACTTATAGTTTTCTGTGCTCTTTTTAAAATGTCCCTCTTTCCTTACCTCATTATTCTTCAGAAGGCTTTTTACCTTTGTAAGTGTATGGTACCAGGAGCTGCTGAGTTCAGCTTGGGACTCAGCTGTCACCCAAGAGTGTAAGAGGGAGACTCCTGGGATGGATGAGCCCAATCTCCCATTTTGATCAAAATGTGTCTGGCATTAGCAAAATCTGTCAGTTTCCACATTCTTGAATTATTAATGACAGTCTATTTGTGTATTAAACATGAATGCTTTTATGGAAAAGTCTCCTTTATCAGTAATTCAAGTGATATTTTGTGGTATAATTTTGGCAAAAGTGACTTTTATCCTTCAGAAGAACTTTTTGTTTTTACAATATAATGCGTATAATCTTGAGTGTATGATTTTCTTAACTATTCTGTTTGCTGCAGGTTACTTGTCCAAAAATAAATAAATAAATAAATAAATATTTGATTGTTGTAAAGATTTGTTTTCCTCCAGAGTTACCACATACTGTTTTGGAAACATTAAGTATGCTGGTGCTTTTTAAAACATAGTTATTATTAAGCCTATTTCATCGTGGGGTAGACTGAGTCACCAAACATATAAAATGTAGTTTATGAAGCTATATAGATGAATCATTGACACTAGAATAGAATCAACAGTCTTTAGGTGCTCTTTTAAAGATCATTACTATTAACAAGGAGAATCATGTGGGTTACATAGAAATGAACTGGAAAGTTTTCAGAGAAGGTTGATTGAAAAGGAAAATAACAAAGCTGAATAAAAGATTCTCCTGTTGCTCATTCTCCCCCTTGCTTTTCAACTTCTTCCTTGTAGTTATTTAAATCCATGTGTATGCCTTATTTTTTTGCTCAAACTTGATCGAACAGGTAAGATTCTACTTAATATATAAATTACAACTACTGGTTATATGTTTTATTTCATCTTTTTTGTCTGGCTTTTACTTTTCTTCTTAAGGTTTTCTTCCTGAGGTTTTATTGTTTAGTAAGTTCTTAGTGGGGGATCCTCTTTGTGACCATTGAGACAGGGCACTCCCCTGGGACTAAACATATTCATTTTTCACCTTTACCTAGTTTATGGCCTTGGTTTAACTCAGAGTTTCCTGCTAAAGTCATTCTTCCTGTCCACCTTGAGCCTAGTTACCAGTATTTGCTGCTTTATGGTAACTTTATTGCTTTTGCAAATCTGTCTCCTTTCTGGTAAGTAATTCACATAGGATTTGAATTAAATACAAATTGAGATGTGTTAGGTAATTGTGTCAGGGACATATGAAGACCAGAAAAGGTAAAGATCCAGGAAAGGAGGCACAGAAAATAGTTGCATGAGACTGGAAATCCCAGGGAAAGAAAAGTTAGTGGAGTGAAATGGAAAACTTCTTCTCAGGATTACAGTGCTCAAGCTTTTTATGAGTGGGTCAGAAGATTCCAAGGACACACAGGCCAGCAGCTAGAATGGTATCAAATGTCCAGGGGCATCATTTCTATGGGAAAATGGGCCCCTCCAGACCAGGAAGTGGAGGGAGCCTTCATGCTTAGTAGCCTGGGAGAGGCAGAGTGCTGGGCATTTACAGTCTGCCCAGTCTCCAAGAAATAAAACCAAAGAGGAGGGGTTCAGCTTGAGAGAAAAAGATATATGGCAGTAGGGATATGAGAATAATTGGGCTGGGTGTGGTGGCACATGCCTGTAATCTCAGCAACGCAGAAAGCAGAGGCAGGAGGATCACAAGTTCAAGGCCAAAGGCAGCCTGTGTAATTTACCCAGACTCTGTCTCAAAACAAAAAGT
>VMDO01024708.1:12262-29369 GCA_007922755.1 Pedetes capensis | reverse complement strand
AGAAAAGGAAAGAAAAGAAAACCCTCTGAGGGTCCCTATGATTTAGACATGACTGGATGGCACCTAACAACAACAACAACAACTCTGAGTTTACACTGGATTGATGAATGAATAAATTAATGAATGAAATAGGGTGTCTCTAAGGTTTTATGTGACCTCAATTATTTGTAATTTTAAGCTGAGCTTATACCAGTGCATGCCTCATGTTAACTACATTTGAGGAAAAATAACTCTTGTTTGATAATGTGAAAGGATGTTGTTAGGTGCCTTGGAATTGGTGTGTGACTCATAGTGACTCTACATACAACAGGCGAAACACTACTGTCATACCTTTCTGCTATTCACAGGCTTTTCAATGGCTGATTATTTTTTGGGGAATGGGTTCCCAGGTCCTTCTCCCAAGAATACACCACCTGCTGTTCCCAAGTCATGTCCCATCCAAGTACTAACCAGGCCCGACTCTGCTTAGCTTCTGAGATGTGACAGGATTGGATGCCACAGAGGTATGACTTCAGGCAGTGTGAAGGGTAAATAATCTTAAAGATTTCTTTACATTAAAAAATCATGTTTGTATTTTATATTTAAAACGTTAGTATTCTGGTTCATTTGCTTGGTTTGCTATTTGCAACAGATATAACTTATGATTATTTAGCAGCTAACATCAGAGTTTCTTTTTAAATGATATATTTTAATCTATTTTGGAAAGCCTTTTATTGAAGCAAAGACATACTTACAATAAGTGATCTGTATATGAAATAAATCTGAATTATGGATAGGGCACAAAAAAGGAGAAAAGACAAGATACTGAAAGGGAAAAGAAAAGGATAAGAGAGAATCTAATAAATATGCTGGTGAAGCGTTTTGTTGTTGTTTATTGTTTGTTCTATTTTTAACCTCCTTTTAAACTCTGGAATTGTTAATCCAGATTCCTTTTTCTTAAGTGCTCATTTAGGGTTAAAATATCTTTGTGAGTTCTTCTTTACCCCTATCATCCAGGCTCTGGTATGCAGAACTTTTATTCTCTACAAGCTCTGTGAGAACATGCACCCCATTCTGCATGGCTTCATCATGTAATAATTGGTTGCTGCTAATTGCCCTAAAACCAGTATAACTAAAAATAATCTCCAACTAGCCTCATATCTCATTCAAGAATCTCATCTAGTGACAAAAGAACATTGAATAATGGTCATAATCATGAACATTAGATAGGCTCAGCCTTCGCAATCAGCATTTATAGAACATTTACAATGTGTGCCACTTTATTCCACATTCATAATCAGCACAACAATCCTATTAGGAGATATGTTCCCCATACTTGGAAGAAGAAAAGTTAAGTCACAAAGATTCAATGAGTAACCCAAAGCCACACAGTTTTTATTTCCCAAGATCTAGTAACTCCAAGTATACTGATATTTTCCTTCTTCTCTCTGAAAATGATTTTATATTATAACTAATCATGTCTGTCTTTAAAGCAAAATGATGCTTTTATCAATATGTATACATAATCATATTACTACTTCCATTTGAAATTAGTTTATCTGTAGTCAACTTTAATATTAATATTCCTTAAGTTCTTGTATCTCTTTTCATTATGTACATTTAGTCACCAATTTTTATTTGTCTTTAGAAAAATTAATTAAGAATTACATGCTTTAACTGTCAAGATCTCATGTACATAAAACTAAGGAGTTACATTCTTAATTTAACTTATGTTGTGCCTATATATCAACTCAAAACAATAGAACATTTGATTAAACTGCATCAGACTTCGCCATACATCCTTGAGTTGTGTTACAAATTAGAATTTTTGCAGTTTCTCTTCTTCTCTGATATATTTAGATAGGATGACCATTTGATTTTTTGTTTAAACTGGTACACTTTGAGGGTAAAAGGGACATGAAAATGAGACAATAGAGGTGATCAGGTTATCCTGGGAAATTCAATTGTGTAGACATCCTAGGTTTAAGTCATCCTAGACCAGATGAGTATGGTGGATCCCCCTACCCTAAGCTGAAATCCAAGTTCTCAAAGGTGCTAGTTAGGAGATCAAGTGCTATAAAACTATAACTTCACAGGAGCTTAGTTACCTCCTCAGGACTGTTTCAGTCATTTGGGTTTTGCTGTCTTTGAAGAACAGCAAAGACACAATTATAGCTTTGAGATATAAAAAATATGAAAAGACACTAAAAAAAAAAAAAAAAAAAAGAATTAAGATGAGAGCATTCTCCCCAAGGGCTGGACCAGAGCAAAGAAGTAAATAGTGTTTCTCATATTTCTCATAGCTAAGGGCTACTGTCTGACATTCCAACTATACATCCTACTTACCAAGTTAGAAGCTCAAAGGTAAGGTTTAAGGATATGAAAGTTTAGCCGAAACCATAAGTCATTCGTGTATATACTACACTTTAAAAGCCACTGATTTAAATTAAATTAAATGTGATTACTAAAATGTGTGATTTAACCCATAAATGCTGTTTTCTTAGCCCTTTCCATGGCTTATTGTTGGGTCCCTGTTTGGGCACCAACTATGTTGGGCCCCATGTTTGGGCGCCAACTCTATATAGGGCGCGTGCCTCCTGGTCCGGCCTGGAGGTTCGTACGGGCTGCACCGCCATGCACACAGATACTAAACACAATTCACTCGGGACCCTCAGGTGAGGGGCGCAGACTCCTGCGGCCCTCGGGACCCCGGAGGAGACAGGAGAAAGGAAACGCCTCAGGCACTTTTGCCTTCCAGGGGCAAACACCTGTGTTGGTCGTCTCGGTGGTCAGGAGGAGACAGCTATTGCTTCGTTGGTGATCAGACAGAGAGCAGGTTCTTTTCCTTGTTGAGCATTGTGATGGGAGAGCATTCTCTCCTCACCATAGGTCCGGGGCAGAGCAGCGGGAGAGGTGCTTCTTCATCGGTGGTCCGGGCAGGAACAGGCGAGAAGGTGCAAAAAGGGGTGCCAAAAGAGGCCTAAAAAGCTGTGCCAAAAAGGGTTGAGCTGCCTCAGTGCAGCTCTTTATGTAGCTCGCCCATGCAATGGCCTGAGCCAATCAGCTTTCAGTCCAGTTGTCCAATCAGGAAGGGTTTTGTACAAAAGTGCAACCAAGTTACTTTCATTTTCCCTAGATTTCTAACTTACAAACCAGATATTCAAACGCCAATTTCCCAGTTTGGGAGTTTTTGCCAATTTCCTCCCAATTTTTCCCTACAGCTTATTTGCTATTTTAACAGATCTCAAAATCCTATGCTAATTTACATTTAATCTACAAACTTGGGTTGAAAGCATTTCTAGGCTTTCAAAGTTCTTTCTTTTTCAGTGTCTTGGTCATTTCCCTATCTCCCCTTCTTTTCTGTTCTCCTATTCATTTTTATGTTTTCTTCCTCCTCTCAAAAGAACAGATGGACTTATTACATCATTTCTCATGCTTGGTCATTTTCCTCATTATCTCCACACTAGCAAAATATAAAATGTGGAGGGTATTTTGTTGTTCTTGTTTTGTTTTGTTTTTTACAAGTTGAACAACACTGCATACAATTTTCTCAAACTAAAAAGAACTTCTCAAAGCAATTTATCTCAGTTCAAAAATAAAATCCGCTCTTTTGGTTACTTTATTCTTTGCATGTAATGCTGAGGGAAATCTGTCAGTTACAGATTTCAGGGCTCTCCGCTCAGTGGCCTTACCACCTGGATTTGACAGTATTTCTTGCAAAAAAGCATCATAAGACTGGAGGGCAAGATCTTTGCTGATTCATTACTGTATCCCAAATAGCTCCTAGCAGAATATCTTGTACGGGAAGACACACATTAATATTTGTCAAATGAATGAACACAGGAAAAGAAAAATCTGAGCTTTCTCTTAAGTTGTCACACTGGGCTCATGGATGTATCAAAACACACAAAGAAATTCTTTCATGGCATATATGAGAATAATAGCCCTTGTTCTATGTGGCTTTGTAACAGTGTTTTGAACAACTAAGTTCAATTTTCATTAAGTGTTATGACTTTGAAAGAGAATGTTTTATAGAAGAAAGTACTCTGAAATATTGCCAGGAAACCTCTGTACTTTTAATGCTGAGTCTGTCAGAAGATTGGTTGTTTACTAAAAAGATCTGACCAGCTTGATTAGCAAGCATCTATTGAGCTCTTACTATTTATTTGACTCTAGCCATACCAGCCTGCAGCCATAGTCCTGCGGCATTCGATCCCATCAGATCTCCACATCTCGGAAGCTAAGCAGGGTCAGGACTGCTTAGTACTTGGATGGGAGACAGCCTGGGAATGCCAGGTGCTGTAGGCTTGGGAGACAAGCCTGGCAACCCACTCCCAAAAATCAATCTGCCATTGAAAACCCTATGAACAGCAGAGAAACGCTGACAATAGTGTTTCGCCTATTATATGTAGGATCACTGTGAGTCGGATACCAACTCCACAGCACCTAACAACAACAACAAGTCATACCAAGCTGGTGTCCTATCTCTATCTCATCAGATCATGGAAAGTAAGCAGGGTCAGGGCTGGTTAGTCCTTGAATAGGAGACTAATTGGGAATACCAGGTGCTGTAGGCTTGGGAGAAGGACCCAGCAGCCCACTCCCAAAGCAATCAGCCATTGAAAATCCTATGAATATCAGAGAAGCACTGACATATTTCCAGGCATGGCACAGTGTCAGGTAATGTTTTGTTCTGTTGGACATAGGGTCTCTATGAGTTAGAGCTGACCCCAAGACACCTAACAACAACATTTAAAAATGGCATAGAATATATAAAGTACATAAGTATCTACCTCTTCTGAAGCATACAACCTTGATGGAAGATAAAATTCAGAGCACAATTAGAAAGCAATGTAACACTGTAAATCAAAGTGCTAAATTGAATACAATTAAGCACATTTTCCATTAAAATTCTAAACTACAAGAAGTCAGAGGGGAAAAGATTAATATTGACTGCCAGCAAAATGAAGCATGCCAAAATTAACTGAAGATGGAACACATAGCATTTCAAGTTATATTATTGGTGTTATCATGGGGTCTGTCCCCAATAGATTTTCAGCTTGAATTTTCCCACATAAAATAAGAAAATTTGATTTTTATATAAGAATTTTTCTTTGTAGATAATTTTAAAGAATTCTGATTTCATAAATTTGGAACAGATTATCACAGCTTCCTAGAAGGAAAAGAAAAACAAAAGGACTTTATATCAAACAACATTATTTCTTTAAGCATATTTGTGTTTGTTGACAATTTTCTCACTGTGTCCCTTTAGTTTACAGATATTAGAAAACAGGGGTGCTGTCTTTTTAATGGCACTGCTCTAGTAAGGAGCACAAGGCCACCTGTGTTTCCATTAGTTTTATCTCTGTGCTGTGTCCATAATATCAGCATCTTCTCCTGAGAGGAGTGTTTAAGATATGAACCTTTTGAAATATAAGCATTTGGACTTTAGGAAATAATTTTTTAAAGTAAAGATCTTAAATTTAGGTCAGTGACATTTTTCATCATTCAATTTTTATACATATTTAAATTTTCCTTTCAGTCTCTATTGTAGATACTGGCAAATGATAGATCCTCTCTTCACTTCCCACAACTCTGCATTCATAAATATTCTATTTCTCGGAAATACCTTGATCTCAGATCTAAGAGTAAAGAAAAAGAGCATAGCATCTGACTCTTCCCAAGAGACCACAGCTCTTTTATTTTTAGTCCATATCAACCATATTTTCTGTCCAAAGGACAGTTAAATTTTACAGAACAGAAGTGAATGGCTGAATAAGTTCAAAATCACACCTCTATTTGCTCTTTGCATTTACTTAGTAATATCTCAGGGTTTGGGGTTTGGCTCAGTTGATTGAGAGCCATTCTGTACTCCTAATGCCTTGGGTTCAATACCCAGCACTGCAAAGTTGGGAGAAGAATGTGGCAATCCACTCCCAAAGCAATCCCCAAGCTACCAGCCATCAAAAATCTTAGGAATAGCAGAGAAGCACTGATAGAGTGCCAAGCATGGCACAGTGTTGGGGAGTATTTCAGTCTATCTTTCATAGGGTTGCTATAAGTCAGACCCAACTCAATGGCACCTAACAACAACAACAACAATACTCTTCAGCACCATATATTTTAAAAAATACAACTATCAAAGGAATTTTGCATTGAAATATTAAATAGCTTCATAAAATTTATCAACAGCCTCTTTCATTGAACATCCATTATAGATATCCAGAGTGAAGAGAACTTTTCACTGAGGAAAACAATTATAGTTTCATAATCTCTAACATTTAACATAGGTCATAATGTTTAATGAAAGTAAGAGAGATAATATATATTTAACTATACATTGTTAGTGAAATAGCTGGAGTTAGAAAAAGTGAGGACTAGAAGAAAAGAGAACTTGATGATGATTTTATCTCCATTCAGTAACATCCACACTGATGAGTAGAGTTAGTACGTCAGTGAATCCATTTTCTATGTTAACTCTGTTCAAATCGCCAGCCCTCTTCTCGCTCTTTCCACAGAAGAGGTTAGAATCCACATTTTAAAATTTGAACTAGATTTCAAGGATGTACCCCAACCAAATCAGCTAATAATTAAATGGAACAACAATTGGCTGACAGAAATAGGAAATTACTAATTTCCTATGCTATTGAGTAAATGATACTTTAGGGTCATTCATCAGTGTGAGTAAGGGCAAACTCTCAGTAACAGAAGTAAAATCATGAAGTGTAAAGTTTAGTGTTTGTTGTACTTGGAATCGTTGCTGGAAAGCACAAATAAAACAGGACGGAAAGAGAAACTAAATTGGAATGCGACAAAAACCTATTGTCAAACTTTTAATTTGTATTGGTTTTGGAATAATTCAACCAGTCTCTGTAAAGGTTTTTCCATTATCTCTTGTCCATATTTTTTGTTTTTCTTCTATCATTCATTAGTCTTTAAGATTAAAGACAACTCATGATAACCTGGTCTATCCTCAGCACTTAACATATTATTGGCACAACTAGGCACTCCATAATTGTTCCACAAACTGAAAGGAACTGACTTCCATATCATCGTCTTTAAGATGGAAGTAATACATTGTAATATACATGGAAAAGAGGGATATGTATCTATCTGAAGTAAGAAAAGCCCAAAGGGCAATAATTCAAATATCTGCTAAAGTCAGGGAGGCAGTCTGGCCACAAAGGGGAACAGGAGTGAAAGTGGAATGACTGTGCTCGCCCTGCAAGGCACACAAATTATTCCAATAATTTCCTGTAGAACATGGGGCCTATCTCACCAAATCATCCAAGATTCCAAAGAAGCAACAAGTTCAAATATTTATATGGAAACTTCTGATTTTTTAATATTGGCAAACAATCCAAAACATTGTTAAAACACTGTACCTGACAAACAAAATATTTCTGTAGCTCACATCCAGCCCCAAACTGAAATGTTAGACCTTACTCGGGGAAATGGAAAAGGTTATGAAGAGAGTCAAGGGGTTAATTAGGCAGCGATGTCCTCCATAGCCAGGTGCCTCAACTGTAATTTTTCACCTCATTCTCACCTGGATAAAAGATGGTAGTGTTAATGACATGTGAGTGAGAAAACGTGTCCATGTAGACCTGTCATTCTGTGGTATATACATACAATGGTTGAAAATCACCTGTCTCTTATCTGTTGTGGTTTGTTTGGTGAAAATCTGGGCTTGGGAGTATTTGTTTGTGGCTTAAGAGTGTGAAAACCTCAATGTAAGTGAACATAGGAATTGCTCAGGGAAAAGATATGGGTGAGGCAGGAAACCGAAATGCCACCTCTCATTTCGGTTATTGTCTGGGATGTGAATGATACTCCTACTTACCTGACCAATATTTCCCCTCAATTTAAAGGACTTGATGAAGAAAAATAAGTATTGTTTCTCACAGCTCCCAGAGAACACAAAAATCCTCTTACAGCCATATTTGGAGAGTGAAATGAAAAAGAAAAGAAAGTCAGCCAAAATAATCATTACAAAGCTTGAGGCTAAAGTCAGTTTTACTTTATTCTTTCATCACTCACCCTAGAATGGTTTTATAGGATGATTTGAAAGAATCTGGGAGGAAGAGAAATCACAGTTTCTCCAAATGTTAGAAATTGTATAATATTACTAAAACGCATTCAGTTGTGGATTCACTAGAATTCACAATCTATGGAAAATTTAAAAAGACATCTGGAAAATTTGGCATGTAGAATGAATGGGAAGGAAGAGTTAAAATGATGAAAATGCATCTTCCACTTGATTCCTCACCTGCCTCCTGCCTCCACTCCTGCTTTTCTCAGTCTCCAGGATCCCCACATTCTTTGACTTTTAAAGGAATATACCAAACTCCTTTTGCACTCACAGATTTCACATGAGAACTTCTCAACCTGGCAAATCCTTTTTTTCATCTTTAAAAATCCATCTCCAAAAGGCACGGAAAAGAAGCAAAGGAGGCAGTGGCTGGAAGCTTAAACACTGAGGCCAAGCTGCCAGGAATCTATCCTTGCTTCCAACCCTCACTATCTGTAGGACCCTGTGCCTCCATGTCCTTGTCATTGTAGTTGTTGTTTTTAGGTGCCTTCAAATCAGGCCTGACTCTTAGGGACACTATGTGCTACAGAACGAAACACTCCCTGACACTGTGCCATGCTCTGCACTGTCAGTCCTCCTCTGCTAGTCACAGGGTTCTCAGTGGATGCTTGTTTTGGGATTGACTTTGGGAGTGGGCTGCCAGGTCTTTCTCCCATTTTTGGAGTGCTGTCATTGCAGTGGAGACAGCAACAGTAACATACCTTAAAGCATAGGTTGGCAACTTAAATTAACTAGTAGATATATGGTGCATTGGAGAGCTCCAGGCATACAGTAACACAGTGTAATATTAATTGTTGTTCTTATCTCTCATGTTTTTATACCTTCTGTGTAAAGTTAAACACAAACACAAGGCTGGGCAAACGGAAATTCATGGCACCTTCATGAACTGCTCTCTAAAACAAACTGCTTTATTTCCCCTTTCACTCACAAATGGCTAATACAGTATATTACAGTATCTATTTACATGGTCTCCAAAGACATGAGCTACTCAAAGACCAAACAAGATTGTATTCTTTCGTTGTGCATCTAGAATTTATCCTACTGCCTAGCACATAAAATAACTCAAAATATGTCAAGTTGATGACTGAAGGATAAGGATGTGCACTGGGGCTTGATTATCATACTATCTCATATCTTGCATTTAATCTAAATTATTGTTTTTATGGGTTTGACTTACTATTTGTCACAACAAAAAGTGAATTGATATCTTCTCCAGAGTGATTCTATCTTTTCTGGGTTAAATGGCTATTTCCATTAACAAGCCTTGATTCTCATAATTTTTAAGTACAGCATTATCACCCATTTACAATGGTCTAATAAAATGTCTGTGTTTGACTCTAGTTTTGTGAAATACAAGTCTATCATGGGGCTGTATCCACCAAACACAGCCTTGCCCTATCTGGGTTCATGAACAATGCAGAGGTAGATAACAACTTTACTTGTTTCATTTCCATGAGACCTATAAGTCTAACCACAAATTCAAAAGAAAGAATGAATAAAATTCTAAGTGGCACTTCTATTGATATAGTTATTTTATGACTTTTTTTCAAAGAAAGGTACTTGACCACCAATAGAATATTTATAACTCAAGAATGCTGACACAGAACAAGTTCTACTATAACCTTATGCATCATCATTTTCCCATTTTAATAAGTGTAAGAATAAGGGATAGAATTTCTAACCACTACTGACTCTTTGACTTTAATCTAAAAATAACTCACATTTGCATTAAATGAAAAGCCACTTTGAAATTTACAAAATGTTGTTTAGGGCTAGAAAAGTTTCAACTAAATATCTTTTACTCTATTTTCTTAAGTTGGAAATAGCTCATTTAAATATCATCAACATTCTACTTCCTTTAATATAATTTTCATTAGTTTTTTATTATTGTTATTAGCTTGGTCATTTTCCTTAGTAAAATGATAGCATTGGGATTAAAAGCTGGAAATTTAGCCTATGACATTGGTGGCAGTAATGGCAATAGTTTACGTAGGAGAAGAAAAAAATTAAGAAAATTAATAGGGGACTGGAGATATGGTTTTGTGGTAGAGTGCTTGCCTATCATGTATGAGGTTCAAGAAAGAAAGAAAGGGAGAGAGAGAGAAAGGAAGGAAGGAAGGAAGGAAGGTAGGAAGGAAGGAAGGAAAGCAGGCAGGCAGGCAGGCGGGCAGACAAAGAAAAGAAAAGAAAAAAGAAAGAAAGAGAACGAAAGAAAGAAAGAAAGAAAAAGAAAGAAAGAAAGAAAGAAAGAAAGAAGGAAGAAAGAAAGAGAGAGAAAGAAAGAAAGGGAGATGAAGGAAGGAAAGCAGGAAGAAAGACAAAAGAAGGAAAGAAAGAAAAGAAAAGAAGGAAGGAAAGAAAGAGGGGAGGGAGAGAGGAAGGGAGAGAGGGAGGAAAGAAAAAAAGAAAAGAAAAAAGAAAAAAAGAGGATTAACACAAGGTAAAATGGAACACTTAGCTGTGTGTGGTGGTGCATGTCTAATACCATTGGCTTGGGAGGTGGAGGCAGGAGAATGGGAGGTTTGAGGTCAGAGACAGCCTGAGTAACTTAACAAGACCCTGTCTCACTTTACAAAATAAAAAAGGGGCTGAGGGCACAGCTCAGTGGTAGGGAATTTACAAAGTAATCATGAGGCCCTGGGTTCAGCTCCCCAGTACTACAAAAAAAATATCTGAACACTTATTTTAAATAGTAGGCAGATTATGACAGAAAAAAATAATTTTGTATGTGTATTTGTAGGTATAAACATATACAACCAAAGAGATATAAGGATATACTAAAGGAATTTTTTATTTTCCTGGATGTTTATAAAATAATGTGTCTTTGCTCAGATTTCTTAAGTTTCCCTCTCCCTAGAGTTATACACACAGGTTAGACCACACTGGCTGTTCTCCCCGACTAGGGACAGAGCTAGATTCATAACATGACTAGGAATAAAGGCAGGGAAAATTTTGAGCATTTTGCTTTCAGTACAATTTAGAAGGTATCTTGTTTCATTGAAACATTAAATTGTACAGCATGTGTAAGCATCACCGAATTTCAATCTCACTTTGCAGCTGAAGAAGCAAATAGTGAGTGTTTCCATAGATTTTTCAATTTCCTCTTACTTCCTAGAATTGCCATTCATTCTTAAACTTCGCATGAATTGTCTTATTCATATTTAAAATGAGTACTCAACCCCTCCCCAAACTGTATAATTATTTGGATTTGATTATGTTTGTGGTAAGTTTTTATTTGTATTACTCTGTCTTTGGAATAGAAGGTCTTAGTTATAGGAACACAGTTTTCATATAAAAACTGGTAGGAAAAAAACTAATCAGATACCACAGTTTACCTTGCATTAATTAAAAGAGAAAATCTTTTTTATTATCTGTGATACAGCAATTATTTATCTTAAATTAAATCCACACAACTGTTACACTGACTAGCTTCTACTTCTTTTTATATGCTTGCCTTATGGTAGAGGAAATAAAAACAGAAATACTCAAAAGACGAAGTTACTAGACTGAAAAATATAGAAGAAATCTATGTAGAGATCTAATTCTTGAAGTCTTGTGCCCCTAAGGCAGCAGAGAATAGGGGAGGCTGAAAGTCAGTGGACCCTGACTTTAGCTTCCACTACGTACAACTTACATATTATATGGCTTAAAAATCTCTGGAGCAGCACTTTCTTCTCATATAAAATGAAGCTATTGAGTTAGATGATTTCTAAGGTCACTTTTAAGCTTTATGAATATATGGATTAAAAGTTAAAAAGTCTAGGAAAGATATAATCAAAATATCCAAAAGTAACTAGATATCTTAAAAAGCATATAGCTTCAAATCATTTCCAACTGTGTATTGCTGATAATGGCTACTGATGGGATTATTTTCTATTATTTGCATGGGAGAGTCTAGAAGAACATCTGACCTTTGGGAACACCAACTATTAAGATAAGGGAAATAACATGTCTTTTGGGAATTACACTGTCAAATTGACAAGTTCAAGTGCCAAGAAATGTAGTCACCAAAAGAGAGCAGTTGACTCTATGTCAGCAGGAATGCAATGTACCTTTTTTGAATGTTTCAATATATCCAAAGCATGAATGTGTTGAAAAGTAGTAGAATAAATCAGTCTTGGAAGAATAGAAAAATGAGAGTTAGTGCACAAATGGTGGCAGGAGCCATGCAAGCAAAGTCTAGTGGAAAGTGTAGCTGAGAGTATTTCCATGTCAATAACAAGACTATTGTGAAATGAATGCATCACAGTTTCTTAACTGATGCTATTAGGGCTTCTATTCATCCAACTCCCCTTGTTCTAACTTCTTGCTCAGCTAGCTACCTTCTTGTTACAATCTAGCATTTCATGCATGTCTGCCTCCTGGGAGAAGGTGACCTGAGATATACACTTTGAATATGTCCTGTCCCTATCACAGTGAGATCTTGTGAAAAATTAAAATGGGATTCTGATTATAAATTGGCTTCCTGTAAGCTTGATCGCAGGGAGGAGATCATGCCAATGTGACCATTCTAATCTGTAAAGGTCTTATTTCTCATTATAAATTTAAAAAAATGACTTCATCTCATATACCATTTAGTTAACATAAATCCATACCTAGGCATGAAAATCCACGGATATCAAAAAGTGTCTGACCTTCAAAGCAGACAACTAGATTTTGGAATGAGGCAGGTAAGGCACTACCTAATGAATTCTTTCCTTTCTTCCAATGATAATCTATTCCTCAATGTATTTTTAAATGTGGAGAGAAATTCAATGAAGAGAATCTAAATAACAAATTTATAGGTCAGAAAACAGTTAATATGGAGGCACACTGAGTATCTTTCAAAGTATACTAACCCACAATATGTAAAGGCTTCAAGGAGAATTACTAAGTAACAGATACGGAACTCATAGAGCTTTTTGGTTTTTTTTTTTTCCATTTCATACAAGCATGAAAGATTCAGAAAAAAAAAATTGGTTCTGTTCATCAGTTTTTATCCAGTGCATAGTACAGTGCCTGATACATAGAAGACACCATTAAGGGCATGTTGAATGAATAGGGCTTACTCACAATTGCTACTACTGGGTATGTTCATCATTGCTACTGTAATGTTAAGCATACAACTGTAACTTATATTCCATAAAAAGATCAAGGACAGTTCATTGTGAGTATCTTTGATTCTTTAATTCTTTGATCCTATGCCTCCAACATTCTTTGTTTTATACCTTTTCTTATCTATGTTTTCTTCCTGTTTTGTTTTTAAAAATAACCTCTGCCCATATCTTTTATCATACCCCATCATTTATCTCATTATTCAACTATTTTTTTGAACCTTAAATCTTTCCATCTCTACCAGACGTTCTCCTCTGGCTTAGATACTCAAATGTATTGTAAATTTACAAATTAATTTTCTGCATATGAATATTGTCTTATTCCCACAATCTTCAATATCTGAAACATAGCCCCTCTCCAGGGCTGGATTGTTGGCCTTATTCACTCCCCACTCCACTTAACTTACTATATTGCTATGAAAGAACTCCAAGAGTTCATCTTTAGCCCTTTACTCTCTATATTTCTAAGTATTCTCTGAAAATCTGAGGATGTCATGCAAATAGCTCAGAATCTCACTGAACTTGTCTGTAACTAATACTATAAGACTTTTTTCTAAATGTGCTTTTTTAGGAGCTGTGGATGTCTCTCAGGGGTAGAGTGCCTTCCTATCATCAGTGATGCCCTGGGTTCAATCGCTCACAACACAAAAACAAAATAATACCAAAAAAAAAAAAAAAAACACCCTCTTTTCTTTACTGTATTCTCACTTTGCTATAAGAATGACATTGTTTTACCATTTGCTCAATTTAGAAAGCTGAAGATTTTTTCTCTTCATAGAACCTTGAAGGCAAAGATAGCATGATTTGAACAAAGCATCTTCAATCCAATCCATCCTCAATGGACTGAATTGGTTAAATGAATTTTCTTTAGGTTTCTTCTCATGTATCTGTTGGGTTTTACTTTTACCTTTTTGCACTAACTTTTTGTGGTTGCCATCGATATAGGTATTCTTTTTGTACTTTAATGTGGTGCTTCATATAAAACATTGGTATCTTACAACCATTTAAGTGTATTGCCACATATCCCATTCTTTATGAAATAATTATGTTTTTAATTACCTATATTAGAAACTCCAACACAATATTAACATTTTTGCTTTAGAGTCATAAAAATGATAAAGAAATTAAGGGGAAAATATAGTACTTTATTTTTAAAATTACCCAGTAACTTATTATTTTGATAGTCATAATTCCTTCCGGAAGACCAAAGTTTCCATTTTTATTTATTTTATTTCATCTTGATAAACTTCATTTGAAAACCAAGCATGGCACTTAGAAGCCTGAGGCAAAAAGATAGAAACTTCAAGGGCAGAGGCAGGGTGTGCAACTTAGGAAGACTCTGTCTCAAAATAAATAGTGAAAAAGGGACAGAGATTGCTGCTCAGTGGTGGAGCATTTGCTCAGCATGTGTGAATGTGTGAACCCCTAGTATTAAAAAAAAATAAAAGGGAAGAAAGAAAGAAAAGAACACTTCCTCTGATATTTCACATAGCATATGCCTTCATTTTTTTTGAATTCTAAAGATATTTTTATTGGAAATTTTTAATGTACACCTTAATGTGATTCATTCTGATATGCTTTTCATTGTGACATTTCCATATATGCATTTTGTTGTACATTATTCATATAGGTTCCTCCTTACTCTCTTATACGCTTACCCCCATCCCATCCCCCTATCAAAGACTTCTCTACCATTTACTTGTCTTTTTATGGTAATATTTTTCTATATATCCTTTGGTTCCAGGACTGTTTAAGATAGAAACTTTTCCTGTAGTGAACTTTCTTTTTACCTTGTCAGAACTATTACATGCATTTTCTAGACCATCTATAAATAATACCATTCTTAGCTTTTTTTTCTTTTATTATGATCTGACCTTTGTATAGGATTTTTTCCTTCTTATAATTTTGATTCAGCTCCCACATATGAGTGAGAATATGTGGTGTCTCTTTCTGAGCTTGTGTTCGTTCACTTAAAATAATTTTCTCCAATTCCATCCATTTTGCTGTGAATGGACTTATTTCTTTCTTTCTTTCTTTCTTTTTTTTTGATTGCTGAGTAGTATTCCACTGTGTATATGTACCATAGTTTTGTTAGCCATTCTTCTGTTGATGGGCACTTTGGTTGATTCCATATTCTTGCTATTGTGAAAAGTGCTGCATTGAACATGGAGATGCAGGTGTCTCTGTGGTATGATGACACATCTCCCTTTGGGTGAATTCTGAATAGTGTTATAGCTGAGTCATATGGTAGATCTATTTTCAGTTTTTTAAGATGCCTCCATATTGATTTCCACAGTGGTTGGACCAATTTACAGCTCCACAAACAATGTAAGAGTGTTCCCTTTTCTCCATTACCTCGTTGCCTTCATTCTTAAAGATTATTTTCATTGGGTAAAGAATTCTGAAATAATAATGCTCTTCCTCTTAGTAATTTAAAAATATTATTCCAATGCCTGCTGCCTCCCTGGTTTTTGATACAGTCTATCATAAGAAATCTTTTTATTTCACTTTTTAGTAGCTTGTCTATAATATGCTTGTGTATGATTTTCTCCATACTGACTCTACTTGAGCTTGTAAATTTATATTTTTCCCCAGACATGAAGAAATTTTAGCCATTATTTATGCAAATATTTTATCTGATTCCATCTCTCCTTTTTCTCCTTGTGAGATTGTAATTAGACCTTTTGATATTGCACCACAAACAGATTCCTAAGATTCTGGTCATTTTTCTATTTTAATTCTTTCTGTTTTTCAGACTGGATACTATAACAGTTCCTTTAAAATCCTGTCTACTAGTTCCAAAATCTGTGTTATGACAAGGTTTATTTTGATTTTTTTCACATCATAAGATTCATATTTTCTTGAATCTTTGTATGTGGAATCATTATGGGCTTTACCTGTATATTATCATTTTTATATTGTAGAGACTCAAGATTCTGGTACCTTATGCTGGAGTGTTTTTTACTTGCTTGTGTTGGTTTTAGTAATCAATGTACTTGGCTGGATTCAAATTACAAATAAAATTCTATGTTTTCAACAATACTTCAAATCTCCATTTGATTCTTTAGTCCTTAATTCTACTGCTGGAGTCTTCTCTGTGCACGTGTGGTTTAGGGTATAGCCAGAGATTAGGTATACATATATAAATATTTGGGGGTCTTCCTCTCTAGCTGTTATTTTATTGTATCCCACACTATTTTCTGGGCTGGGATTTAGCTCAGTTGGTAAAGCTCTGCGCTGCAGTCTCTGAGGTCCCGAGTTCAATTCCCAGCATTACAAAGATGGGAGAAGGACCTGGCAATCCACTCCCAAAGGCAATCCTGAAACAGTCTGCCACTGAAAACCCTATGAGGGTCGCTATGAGTCGGATACGACTCGACGGCACCTAACAACAACAACAATCGTTTCTCTGAACTCCACCCTTGTTCTGGCCAGAAATTCTGTGGATTTTTATTAGAATTTTATTATTACATGAAGTAAACCATTCCCTTCCTATAACTGTCAACTCCTCTCCACCTTCTGCCTACATTTGCTTACTGTCCAGTGCCTTCCAGATTTTATATTTAATGTAGGTTTATAGTTGTTATTTGCCAGAATATTTGTCTGTCACTAGCTTACTTTACCATATAAGAAGCTGAAATGCATTTCTATTGTTTTAATTGGAAGTATTCAACAGACAAATCTTATTAGGGGGCATGTTGTTATTACTTCTGTAATCTAGTCTCTGCTGCCATCTTTCTGAGTAAAATTCTTCTTGCTTCATGTCTATGTTTATTTAAGCCTTTTGCTCCTTATCCTACATAGCATTTACAGTGATAAATATGTATAGCTGTGATTATGTTCTTTTTGAAAGAATAGCTTTGGTCATGATATACCCTTTCTCAGAACTGTTCAGCAGCCATTTCTTTCTTTCTTCTTCTTTTTTTTTTTTTTTTTTTTTTTT